>AWOL01S0053549.1:8255-37152 GCA_000715115.1 Nicotiana otophora
CTTTTTCTTGTTATCTTTCAAAGCCTTGTCATCAACAACGGAATGCGACTTGGCCGTTTTCTTGTTATCCTTCAAATCCTTGTCATCAACAACGGAATGCGACTTGCCCTTTTTCTTGTTATCCTTTTTGGCCAGATCCTTCAATTTACCTGTAGATTCGTCATCACTAAGTGCATGTGCTCTTTGTTTCTTCACTCCATAATCCCATAGCCATATACCATATCGGTTCCGTATCCCATCAATATCAATTGCTTCAGGAATACGATGTACTCAGCAAATGCAATAACATAGATACCACAGTCACTACATACAAGATCACACATAAACGAATAAGTTAGTATAATATCCAAATAAGAATTCCTTGCATTGGCAACCCATCAATGACATGAATCTCAAAAGTATCAATAGTGGGGATTCCCATAGGATTCTCCTTTGTGTCCCAAAAATCAATACGATGAAGGAAATATGGGAGCAACACTGAGTATGGCTCAATTGATCTCCGAACTGCACTATTCTGCCGCACGCCACTCATGGAATCGTATATATAAATGTGCAGATCTTTGAATGACAGTCTCGCCAATATCCAGTGCCACTTATCAGATAGATTTATAGGGAAAAGGACATCATCAACAGTACATCAAGGAACATTACATCTTAAAAAATAGCCAAGTATATACTCAGCAATTGGATCTGTTTCAGTAATCAAATTCATGTCTCTCTTTTTCTCCAAAAACTTCTTGTACAAATTCGAAATCAAGAAGTTAAACCAACAGTCGGTAGTTGTGAATCTTACTGGAACATTAACACCGTATTTCCCTTTCTTTCTCAAATAGTAAAAAATAACATCAATATGCTGAAATATGAAGAATAAACACACATTGTCAGAAAATTATAGTATGAGAAAACTAAAATGTATATTTTATGTATAAACTGATTATACATTTTACAGAAGATACTACAAATATACATAAAAAGATACTCTTTCAAGTTGATACTATATTTTCTATTGCCATTATTGTTCTAGTCCTTTCTTCCGCCTACTATCCAAGGGTTACCGAGTCCCATTTCTCATTTTATTACAGATATAATCTATATGTAATTACAACATGGATAAAAGAAAGAGAAATGGCATTTATGCTAACAAATTAACATCAATATGCTGAAAATATGAAGAACCATTATAACGTTGACTTACTGAATCACACAAGGGTAGGTCGAGATATGCAAATGTGAAGAACCATATTTTTTCTCCAATATCATCAACTCCAAATTCAAAGACTTTATTTAGCTTATTGCTAATCTCTGTATAAACACCGTCCCTGATGAATCAGGATAAAAAGATATGATTCATAACACGAAACACGAAAAAAAAACAAGAAAAAAAAACTGAAACATAAAACTTACGGTGCATTAGTCCTTAAGCCTCTATTGATGAAAGTGTTCCACTTACACAATATTCTGAAATCAACAGGATTGTCAACATTTTCCTGCAAAGGATACTTTATAGTAAGGATAAACTTATTTGTCAAGATGGGCTTCTTTGATGTAGTTGGCTTATCTTGAGCAACTTGGATGGTGCCACCAGAGTCAAATTTGTTTATGAATGGTGACTTCATGACCCTTGCTGGTTTCGTTTCTCTAGGGATCATTTCAGATGTGTCATGATCAACAACAACTATACGATCTTCCTGCATAGTAGAAATATTTGTATCCACTCCTAAACAATCATCATGTACAATATTTTAATTGAAATACTTTTGGCTGATTGCAGTTATTTGAGCCTCAGCATCACTAGTCCAACCATTGTCCTCACCAACTTCCTCACAACTGTTTTTACCAACAACTTGTCATAAAACTTCTGGGTGATTGCAGTGATTTTAGGCTCGGCATCCTCAATCAAGGCTTTGTCATCGCCAACTCCTTCACTACTTTTACCAGCTTCTATAGAATCCTTCATCACACCCTCCATAACATCAACAGTTTGCTCTAGACTTAACTCAGTGTCAACATTTTTCTTTACAACTTCCTCACTACCAATATTTCTCTCCACAATTTCCTCACTACCAAAATTATTCTCTACAACTTCCTTATCCAAAATAATCTTTATGAATATCACTAGTATCATAATGGTCATGACTATCATGATGGTCGTCCTCTTTTCTATTACCTTGTTCAGAAAAAATATATAAAAAGTTGTAAAATTTATGGTAACATGTAAAAATAACAAATAAGCATAGTAATGAGAATACCTTTGAAGCATCGCGTCCACCTAGAGCTTTAAAAACCTTTTCAAATGAGGAAATCATTAACTGCTCCAAAGATAAAACCTTGTCGTTTACCTATACAAGAAAAAGTGAAACCGAATATCAATTTAGTTGTCAGAACTGCTCAAAGCCAAAATAGAACTGTACCGTGTTGATTTTACTTCTCAGAAGTTTCGGCTCATTCTCGCTTGAACTCAAGTTACTGGACCGTGGATCCGTATTCTCATTGTTGATAGGTTGTGATTCCAGCTTATTTTTGGGGTGCTTCTTAGCATTATTTTAGGTCGAGTGTTGAAATCATCAACATCATCTCTTGGTTAACTTCAGCATTTGCATCTTCATACACATGGACAAAATCATGCAATTCAAGCCTTGTTTGTTCAATATTTGTTGGGGCAATGTTACCAAACACCAACTACAAATAAAAAGAAAACTTAGCAATCATGAAATTTTTAAAAAATAAAAGACAACTAATATATTACTTGTAGAAACTACACATCTTATAGTTAATTAATATTATGTATTAGAAATATATAATTTATGTATCAAAAGTAGATTCATATGTATTGCTACAAAATGTTGTAAACTAAACAAAAATAATTTTTACATGCTCTTGACTTAAAAGAAAAACAATTCTTTCCTCACCAATTTCTTAGACTTTTTCGACATGCTTGGAAAGTACAATTCCATCAACCGACTCGACTTGACATATTCATAATCCTTATTGGGATCACCATTACACTTTAAACCTGTGATAATACAAAATTCTTCCATTCCAAAGCGCAACTTGGTGCTATTTACTTTAATCCATATCTCATAATCTTTAGGTGACACCATTTACCTAAGCAATAGTGAATGGATAAGTTGGTTCTGTATAAAAAATTCGGGCAAGTCCACAAAATAACCAAAACATGTTCTTCTAAACATCTCAACCTGCCGATCATTCAAAGTATCTTTCAAATGTTTCACTATACTGCAGTTTGTATGCACACTGATATGAGTACTATAATGATCACCCAAAGGAACATAGTAATCCAAAGCTGCAGACAACACAAAAATATAAATATATTTATAAGCTTCATAACAATCACAAATGCGCACTTTAAACATTACTTATATACTATGTGGATAGATGATACACTTTATATACAAATTGCATATTACTTATTGACTTGATACAAATTATATGCAATATGAAAAAGAATGATACATTTTATATTCAAATCTAGAACATAACTACTATATTGGATAAATTTTCTACATACGAAAATAAACTAAGCGCACATAAGTCAGAATTATATCATTAGAAAATACCTTCAAATCAGATGAGCTAGAATATTATTGATCAACATGAACTTTTCTCTTTTTTAATGGAACATCATCCCCATCCGTTTTAGCCTTCCTTTTAGAACCTTTACCCTTATCCTTTACAACATCCTTTCCCACCATTTTGATCTTTCTTTTTGAACTTGTGCCTTTTTCAACAACTACTCGCTGAGCAGTTTGTGACCTCGTTACTCTATCGTCGGGAGTCTCGCTATGTGAACGAGTCCTTTTATCAACACGGGTACTTTGCATTCCTTCAATAGAGGTATTTTACATTGCTTCAACAGATTGAGGGGTTGCATGCCCCAAATCGCACCCAAAGTCTGGTAAATTTTCAAAATCGTCATCATCATTCCTAATAAAACTAGGGTTATATTTCACTAATTTACCAGCTAATTTCATAGAATGTGGAGATGCCCTCGACTTCCTATTTTTCTTCAAAGACTTATTTTTCTCCATTATAGAGTCGACTATGAACAAAAATCGAAAAACCTACTTAAAGTTTGACTTACATTGAGAGAAATAGTAAACATGGAGAAGCTGTGTTTGATAAGAAATGGTGTTTCGAGAGGCGGGTCAGTGCATTGAGAGCCGAGTGCAATAGAAAAATGAGTTAAGAGGCAGGTCAGTATATTATGGATTATGGGCCATTAGATGTAATATGTTTGGGCCGGAGGGACATTTCGGATCCAGGGGGAAAACATGGGCTATTACTCTATTCCATATTGAATGTGGGATAATAATTCCGGGATAAAACACTACAATAACAAAGATGCCCGTTTTTCAAGGCTCTTCCCCCAAATCCTTTAAAAAATCCTAGGTTAAAATTAAAAATAAAAGTTTATCCAAACTATATATTATATTTTTTTTCCAATGAACCAAACATCTCACAATGAAAATACATCACTAATTAATCCCCTTATTATTTAATTTTGATATTATAGTCCCGTTAAATAATTCCTGGATAATGTGTTCCCAACCAAACCACCCAATTGAGATGTTCTTAGGACCAAATTCCCTTCCACTATGCCCAATTCAAAGTATAATCTCATTGTTGAGAATTTTACATCAGGAGGGGCCACATCTCTGATGTATAATGTATGCTTATAAGTTTGTAAAAGAGATTCTCCCTAGGGAGATCCCACAAAGTACTACATTTACTTTACAGAGTGAACATTGAAGTTTCTTACTCCAGTTGGATCTTTGCGAAATGGCTCAGTTGATTGGGAAAGGTGGGAATTAAGTCTTGGATTGGATCTGAATGACCCTCTTATTCCTTTTGCTTTATTGCCTCGGACTCAAAGGCGAATCTAGGACTGAAACTTAATAGGTTCAACTTTGCACTGAACTATTAATGTCACTAAAATATGGGTTAAAATTTAATAGTTGTTGAAATTTTAATATTTGTTTCTCTATATATATATATTTCGTATCGAAAGTTATGGGTTCATTGGGTTCAGATGAACCCGTAGCTCAAAGACTACATCCTCCCCTGCTAGTTGGGCTGTCAACCTCCTAAAAGAGTTTATTATTGAGATTTTTACCTCGTTATACTATATTAGAAACATATTTACCTATGTTCTCTATGTTTTGTGGTTTTTAATAAGTATCTAGGTTTTTCTTACAAATTGTATACATTGCTCCTTAAAAGGTTCTCACCCCATCTCCTCTTCTGTCTTTTTTTAAACATCAAAATCCCTTAATCTACGCCCAGAATCAAATACATCCTTTCCTCTTCTCTCTCCTTTTTAACATCAAAATCCCTTAATTTACGCCCAGAATCTCCATCTTCTTTCTTCCCACCATTGCCAGCAATTTTGTATTATTAAAAGATCGTCAATTGTATCGTTCTTTTGCCGGAGACTGGACAACACTGAAAATAAAGAAATATTCAGGAATTGTATGATGATTTTATGATAACGGTATCATAATTATATTTGAATTATATCAGATATATCAATGCTTAAAACATAATTATATCATATTTGTATCACAATTGTATCTAACTTGTATCTAGTACATTAATACCCAAAATAATAACTGATATAATATTAATAAATCAATATACAATTATCATTTATTTGTGTTACAAACTGCGAAATTCGTCACGAACTCACAACTGCTCGTAACAATATATAATGAATATACAATTCTCATACACTTATAGTACAATTCTTGTAATAATTATGATACATATACAATTATAATACAATCGCGATACATTTCTGAAAAATTGTGATACAACTATGACCTTCATCTTCTTCAAGTTTCAATCACAGCTCTACACTAAAACTTTAATATAATCATATTATATTTATATTAGTATTGTATCGAGTATTGTTTTGGGTATTGATATATCATATACAAGTCACATACAATAAAGATTTTAGAAAGAAAGATAACAAGATTTAAAACTTACCCACAACTTGATTCTAGAGCAATATTCCGAATTTCGTTTGCATTGTATCAATAAGAAATAGAGATTTTGGGTGATTAGTAAGAAAGAGAGAAATTGGTTAAAAACCTTTGGAAAAGGAAAAGAATCAAAAATTGGGGGGGGGGGAGGTATAAAAATAAAAGAGAAATTTTGGGTGATTATTAAGAAAGAGAGAAAAAAAGAAACAAAATCTTAAATGTAGGGGGGTTATTGGAAATGCAGGGCGGGTGTCGTGTAACTGACATGCTAATATTAAGGGATCTTGATTTTTTTTTAATGATTTTTTATATAATTTGTAAATATAGATATACAAAGTAATTAATAAGGAATCTAAATAAAGGTGGTAAATAAGTTTCTATTATAGTATAGCTAGGTAAAATTCTCTTTATTATTGGGAAAAAATAAATAAAAATAACTAAATTTACAACTGGTAATTGAAAAATAGCCATGGTTTCAAAAGTAATCAAAATTTAGCCATTTTTTCATGTAAAGATAATATCATAATAAAAACATCCTTAAAAATCCGAAAAAGTTCCAACATAATATGGTGGAGTTCGAATTTTTAACACATAAGATTCCAATATAATATGCTGGAGTTCCAACATAATTTGCTAGAAGTTTATACGCATGAGCTCCATAATTCAACAAATTATGTTGGAACTTTCCTTGTGCTGGAGTTCCAACATGATATGCTGGGAGTTTATACGCAGGGACTCCATAATCTAGAATATTATGTTTGAACTTTCTGTATTTCAGTAAAATCGAGGTGGAGTGTGGTATAAGCTTTTAGAGGTTTCATATGCTGTTTTTATATTCTGTTAATTGTAAAGCATGTGATGAATGTAAAGTGGGTTTCCTTACTAAATTTTCTATGTTCCCGGCCCCTACATCCTTCTATCTTTTTCTTCCCTTTCCTTCTTCCGTAAATCTTTCCCTCTACATTTTTGTTTTTCCATTACAAATCCATGTATTTCTGAAATTGACCAATGTTTTTTTCCAGATAGTCAATGTGATAAGCTATGTGTCTTGCTATGTTTTGATGATTTAACAAACTTTGTTGAGAATCAGATGGGGAACCTATTCCATATCCTCTGAGTTCTCAAGATCAACAAGTCTCAAATCTGAGACATGTTCCAACATTCAGAGTCCAAGAAGCAACATAGGGAACAGATCGACATCAGTTCCCTTGCTGATAGTACCAGTCAACTCCCCACAGCTGTAAAGTAACTGCAATTGTTCCTTTGCATACATACAACAGTGCAAACAGTAGAACAATCACTTTATGAGGAATGCCTTTGTACCAAACATGCTTACATCATTCAAGTAATGTCACTTATATAATATTAACATGAAGGAAAGGCAAAACAACATACTTGCACACTCTAGAATTCATCAAGCTCTCTCTCAAATGTATTTCCAACCTGCAAGTGACATCCAAGGGGTCAAGAACAAAGAGCAACATAATGAAGGACCAGTTTTCTACATTAAGTCATCATATGTCCTTAGTTGTGTAACACCTTTGTCAAAGTAATTTACTTGTAATTCCTACTTAGCTTAGTTAGAAGCATTGTGTAGGAAACCGTTGTAAAATCATAAATCATGAGTTTGTGTCTTGACTAGAGTTAATCGAGTTGTAAGCTTTATAATAGAGTTATTACAAGTTGGGGCTTGTAATAAAGTTATTACAAGTTAGTAAGGGATTAAGAGGTCGGTTCCTAGGTTACAATAATTTGTAATATGAAGTTTGCTTAGTAGTGAAGTTGAAATCCTACAAGGGTAGGTCGTGGCTTTTCGTCCCGTGAGCTGGGAGTTTTCCACGTAAAACTCTATTGTGTTATTTACTTACAACTGTGTGTGTGTTCTATGTGAACTAATAGAGAACCTGGTTCTCTATATAAGTTCGGTGGACCCTTAGTTTCTATCAATTGGTATCAGAGCAGGTTCTTTCTATCAGGCTAACACCTAGAAAGGATCTTCATGGTTGCTCCACCAAACTTCGAAGAAGGTCAATCCCCCTACAGACCACCAAGATTCAATGGCCAATACTATGGATGGTAGAAGATAAGGATGCATGATTTTATCATGGCTGAAGATTCAGAGCTCTAGGATGTTATTTGCGATGGTCCCTTAGTTCCTTTGAAAACCATTGGGGAACCAGTAGTGACAGTTCCCAAGTCAAGGAAGGAATACAGCGATGCTGACCGCAAGGCTATCGAGAAGAACTTTCGAGCAAAGAAAATCCTCGTCTGTGGCATTGGGCGAGATGAATACAATGGGATTTCGGCTTGTCAATCTACCAAGGAGATCTGGGAAGCTCTCCAAACAGCACACGAAGGGACAACTTAAGTCAAGCAGTCGAAGATTGATATGCTAACCACTGAGTATGAACTCTTAATGATGAAGGACGATGAGTCCATTCAGTACATGCATACTCGCTTCACCTTTATCATCAATGAGCTCCATTCCCTGGGAGAAATCATTCCAAGGAACAAACTTATCAGGAAAATACTCAGCATATTACGTAGTTCCTGGGAAAGCAAATTAAATGCTATCACGGAGGCAATGGATCTACAAAAGCTAACCATTGATAAACTCATTGGTAATTTGAAAACTTATGAAATGAAGAAGAAAAAGGATCATGAGAGAAAAGATCCCAAAAGGGAGAAGAACCTGATCCTCAAGATAGACAACAATGAATCAAGTGGTGAGGATGCTGATATGTCTTACTTAAAAAAGATATTTCAGAAGATGGTCCGCAGAAATGGAGGTATTCCGAAGAAGGTCAGCTCCAGCACGCCAAGAGGATATGACTTATGTCATAAGTACGGGAAGCCAGGACATTTCATCAAGGATTGTACCCTCTTCAAGCAAGACCATTACAAGCACAACATAGACAAAGCATCCAAGAGGAACCCGGTTCCTGACAAAAGATTTAAAAGAAAAGAAGTCGCTGACAATGTTATGAAACAAACTCTTGCTGCATGGGGAGACTCTTCCAGCGAATCTAGAGAAGATGATGCACAAGGTGACACCTCCATGATGGTAGTCGAAAGTGAAGCAGCTGATTATGATTCCATCTTTGCCCTGATGGCAAAATCTGACGATGATGAAGATAATGATGATGATGAGGTAAACTTTCTAGACGTTCGGAGAAATCTGAAGTCTTACTCTCAGAAAAAGATTATATCCTTGGGAAATGTTTTAATTGACGCATATCACAATCTTATAAATGATAAAAATGCCTTAACTATAGAGTTAGGAGAGGTAGAAAATGAGAGAGATGATTTGGTAGTTGTAGTGGCCGACCTAAAAGAAACCATCGAGAATCTAGTGAAAGAAAAACATTGTTCTGATTAAAAAGGTTCAAAACATTGAGAATGAGAGAGATGACTTGTTAGTAGTCATCATGGACCAAAAGGAAAAATAGAGGAATTAAAAAGGGGAAACAATTCTGGGACTGTCCAAATGGGGAAGGAAGTTGCAAGTGAGGCACACATTAAGATTGAAAATGAACTACAATATGTGAAATCTAGTCTGTGTGCTTAACTTGAAAGAAACATAAAGCTTCAAGAAGATCTGGGCAGAGTTAAAAATGACCTCAAAAAATCTCTAAAGTGGACCTGGTCCTCTGATACAATTGCTGCCATGTATACAAGCAATGGTGGGAACATGCAGGGAGTCAGGTTCCAAAGGGAAAAGACTCCCTACAATCCACATAGCAAGTATGTTACTGTCCCTGATAATTGTCTTTGCACTCACTGTGACAACACTGGTCACTTTAAAGAAAATTGTAAGGCTAGAATTCAGTCCCAACAGAAAAACAAGGTGTTTGTTGAAAAGGTAACTACTGCTAAGGAACCTAGTCCATCCGCTAAAAAATGTATACTGCATTCATGGACAAAAAGAAGTTTAATTCGACCCTTTCCTCACTATAAGGGACACAAACTTGTTTGGATTCCTAAGTCTAATCCTTGATTCTCTTGTGCAGGGAGCAGCGAAAGGAAGCAACCAAAATTGTTACATGGATAGTGGTTGTTCTAAGCACTTGACTCGAAGCATCGATAATTTCCTTTCACTCAAAGCCCTACAAGGAGGGAGTGTGTCCTTTGGCAATGGCAAAAAGGGATACATTCTTGGAGTAGGAAGAATTAGGAAGTCACTTACTCAGTCAATTGAAATTGTGTACTACGTGAACGACTTGAAATATAGACTACTGAGTGTTTCCCAAATTTGCGACAAAGTAAACAAAGTTGAATTTGTGTCAAAAGTCTGCACAGTTACAAACCTTGTGATTAGTGAAGTGGTCCTGATGGCAAAAAGAATAGAAGAACATTTATGTTGCTGATTTTGAGTCCCTGCAAAATGGGGATCTCACTTGCCTGAGTGCTGTTGATGATGATGCTAAACTATGGCACAAAAGATTGGGTCATGCAAGCTTTACTTTGCTGAACAAACTAGTCAGGAAGGCCCTGGTTCGTGGCATGCCGATGTCAAGTTTCGAAGACCACAAGGTGTGTGATGCATGTGTAAAAGGAAAGCAAGTCAGGTCTTCTTTAAATTCAGAAAAGGATGTTAGCACCTCAAGGTCACTCGATCTCCTCCATATGGATCCATGTGGACCTATGAGGGTGGAAAGTAGAAGAGGAAAGAAGTACATTTTTGTTTTAATAGATGACTATTCTATATTCACCTGGACCTTGTTCCTCAAAACCAAGGATGAACCGTTTCTAGTGTTTGTTGCTTTCGTGAAGAAGATCCAAGTGAAGGTGAGCCATAATGTTGCGTGCATAAGATCTGATCACGACACAGAGTTTAATAATGCAAAATTCGACGAATTCTGTGCTGAAAATGGCATAAGTCATAATTTCTCAGCTCCAAGAACACCTCAGCAAAATGGTGTTGTGGAGAGGAAAAATAGGACTCTTGAAGACATGACGAGGACAATGCTGATTGACAGTAGCATTGCTAAAAACTTCTGGGCAGAAGCAGTTAACAACTCATGCTATTTGGTGAACATGTGCATGATCAGGTCCCTCCTGAACAAGACTCCGTATGAATTGCTGAACGGAAGAAAACCCAAGCTAACACATTTGAGAACATTTGGCTGCAAATGTTTTGTCCTCAACAATGGTAAGGAAGCTCTTGGAAAATTTGATGCCAAAAGTGATGAAGAAATCTTTCTAGGCTATTCATCACAAAACAAATCATACAAAGTCTACAACAAAAGAACTCAATATGTTAAGGAAAGCATACATGTGATCTTTGATGAATCACACCACCTACGTGGGAAAGATTCACATGACAAGATTGATCGAGCCAGAGAGCAGTCAACAGTCCCTGGTGAAGTCATTGATATGGAAAATGTAAAGACTGACATGATGAGTTACGTCAAGGAATCAAATGATAATGATGCAACGGTTTCTCCAGCTGATGTAGAGGAACCAGGTTCCTCAATCACAACAACTGAAGCTGAGAACAGAGTTGCTGATGCTATGCAAGGAACCCTAAATATTGAGCTGTGAAATGGGACTCACATCAACCATGGGTTACATTCAGTAGTACCTGGATCCTCTCACAATGAGATTCAAGTGTCTAACTAGAAGCACAAAATCTCACACTCTCTTCAAAATGTGATCACTCCTCTCAACTTAGGGATTCAAACTAGACCGAAGTCGAGAAACTCACTTGCCTTCTTAGCCTTTCTCTCTCAAGTTGAGCCCAAAAATATCAAGAAAGCCTTTAAAGATGTTGACTGGATTACTGCTATGCAAGATGAACTCCATCAATTTGAGAGGAACAACGTAAGGCGCCTGGTTCCTCGATCTGCTGACAGAACTATTATAGGAACCAAGTGGGTATTCAGAAACAAACTTGATGAGTTTGGGAACACAACAAGGAGCAAGGAAAGGCTGCTAGTTCAAGGGTACAATCAAGAATATGGGATTGGCTATGATGAAACTTTTCCCTTAGTTGCTCGAATGGAGTCCATCAGAATCCTTATTGCACTTACATATCATATGGAATTCAAATTGTTACAAATGGATGTCAAACATGCATTGCTGAATGGCTTTCTAAAAGAAGAAGTCTTTGTCAAGCAACCTCTTGTCTTCAAATGTCATGAGCATCCTGAGCATGTTTTCAAACTCGACAAGGCATTATATAGGCTGAAGCAGGCTCCTCGCGCATGGTATGAAAGGTTGTCCAGATTTCTCCTAGAAAATAGTTTTACAAGAGGAAAAATTGACAACACCTTATATTTGAAGAAACGGGGGAGGAACCTGCTCATTGTGCAAGTTTATATTGACGCCATTATCTTTGGTGCAACAAATAATTCTCTGTGTGAGGAGTTTGTAAAGCTCATGGGAAGTGGGTTTGAAATGAGCATGATGGGGGAATTGAATTTCTTCTTAAGCTTGCAAGTTAATCAAACTCCTAAGGGCACAATTATAAGTTAATAGAAGTACATCAAAGAGCTTTTGAAGAGATTTGAAATAGAAAGCCCAAAGTCATTGACACTCCTATTGCCACTGCCACTCGACTGGACATGGATGAACCTGGTTCCCCTGTGAACGAGACCATGTATAGAGGTATCATTGGGTCACTCTTTTATGTTACATCAAGCATACCATATATCGTTTTCAGTGTGGGACTATGTGCCAGGTTTTAATCAAATCCAAAGGAATCTCATCTGAAGGCTGCCAAGAGAATCCTGAGATATCTAAAGGGAACACAGGACCTGGTTATCTACTACCCCTCAGGAGATAACTTCGACTTGATCGCGTATGCTGACTATGCTGGTTATCTATTGGACAGGAAAAATATTTCCGACATAGCACACTTTCTGGGTTCATGTCTAATTTCATGGGGTACAAGAAAACAAAACTCAATGGCTCTTTTAATTGTAGAAGCTGAATATGTGGCAGCTGACTCTTGCTGTGCTAAACTGTTGTGGACCAAGCAACAACTAGAAAATTTTGGTGTGTTTTCTGATTGTGTGCCGTTACTATGTGACAACATCAATGCTCTAAACATGGCAAAGAACCCAGTTCAACATAAGAGAATAAAGCACATTGATGTACGACATCATTTTCTGAGAGACAATGTTGAAAAGAGGTTTATCTGCATGAAGTTCTGCAGCACAGAAGATCAAATTGCAGACATCTTCACCAAAGCACTGAGCAGAGAGCACTTTAAAAAGAATCATCTTGCACTAGGGTTGATAAAACTAAGTTGAGGACCTGGTCCCTCGATGATTGGCTATAAAAGAAATGTACAGGTGAAATTGCTAAAAAGTATTTTTTGGCAAGGTCTAACTCATCTCTATACCGTTACAGGTAGACACGCATGATGATTACAGCGCAAACAAGGAGCTAATGTATTGCATCTTCGAAAAAGAATGAGGCCCACATTTACAAAATCTGTCAGGGAACTTGGTTTCTATGACACAGGTTAGTAGTTCCTTTTATATTCTCATGCACAATCTTTTTAAACGACTAAAAAGGGTGCCACATCATTAAATTGCTAGCTTCTTCTTATTTTTCTTTTTGGAACCCAAGAGTCATACCCGTTCCGAATCGACCGGTCTACCCAGAAAATTAATACATCTTTCCAACCGGTCCCTCACCCACTTTGAATAAATTCAAAGCTTTGTCGCTCTTACAACTATTCACATCAAAAGACAAAAATTCCCTTTTCTCTCAAACAACCGAACACTTTCTTCTTTCATAAACTCTCACTACACTTCATAATGTCTGAAAATCTCAAACCCTCAAATGTCCCTAGTATTGTCCCCACCATATCTTCATCTCTTGAAGAACCGGTGACATACCCTATACCACCAGTCCAAACCCTAAACAAGATTCCCAACTATACACTGCCTCTTCTCCAAACCAATCAAGTTCTGGTTCTCATCGAAGTCACAAGACCTCAAATCCCAAGAGGTTTGTAGCTTAGGCCCCTCTCTCCGCCTCGCGGAAAAAAATGGCTGAGGAAGAAATAGTAGACGGAGAAGAAAATCAGGAAGTCTTAAATTTGTGTTTGGACGAAAGTTCTAAGGCATAACAAAGTGTGGTTAGCAGTGTTGATGAATCAACAATGACTACCCCAAGTCTCGATTTGAATGCTACAGATCTTACAGATAATATTCCTTCTGTGCCTTCTGAGTTTTCTTTGGGGTTAAAAGAACAAGAGGCCATAGTGAATATGTTTTTAATAGCTACTGAGGGGTGTGTGGATGGTTTCTATAAAGGTGTGTCTGAAACCAATGGGTCTCAAGGGGAAGGTGAGAGTCTACAGGAAGAGGGTAGGGAACTGGTGCTTGTAAAAAATTTGGCACCTGAAAGTACTACTGGGGAACCACTCGAGGGACCTGATCCCTATGCCTAAGAGGATCCCTCTGCTCCTACTTGGTATGAAACCCCTATTCTCAAAATAACCCAGGTCAGTACTGATTACGCTCCCTCTCCTCATTTCTATGCTGAGCCATTCGCCATTGTTGCTCCCGAGATGAGATCTCTATCTGAGAAGGAGAATGAGGGTAGTGAAGAAGACTATGATGATGTGGATCTTGCAAGCTTTATTAGTGCTAGGAGTAGCAGGGCAAATCCCAAAACACCTACTCCTAAAAGACCTACTATTAGTCTGAAACAGAAGGAGGCTCTTGAGTCAGCTCTGAAGAAAAGTAAAAGAGAAGAGAAGAGGAGAAGGTTGGTGAAGGGTGTAAAGTTAATACATGAAGAAGTAGTGCCTACAACTCTTGTTGTCGTCATTGTTGACGAGGTGGATGAGGAACCCAGTCCCTTAATCCGTAAGTCCTCCAAGAAACCAGTTGTTCAAAAATCTGTAGAAGAGCCATCTATGACAGTGATGGAGGTTAATAATGTTGAAGTGGGTGAGTCTGGAGAAAAAGTGGATGAGGGGTCTGGTAAGAACGAGTATGAGAAATTTGTGTCAGAGAAGGTGTCTGAGAAACCTGCAGAGAAAGCTAAAAGTGTGAGAAAAGCAGTGAAGCGGAAGGCTGGTGCCAATGAGGAACCTGGTTCCTTAAAGAGGACCATGATGGAGGTGGCCAAGAATGAAGGAAGGGAAAATCTGAGAAATCAGAGAGTGTTGTGGGGCAGAACATTTTCCCCTGATATTCGTGACATGCATGGAATGCGCCTATTGGGGGATATATGTGACTTTCAATTGTAAACACAAATGTTCACAAATGAGAGTCTTAAGGTGTATGAGACAGAGGTGCGCAGTTTCTATGCTGACTTTTTCACAATGGAGGATGACAACATCTGTATGAAAGTGAACGATGTCGACTTTGTGATGAATGAGGTTGTGTTGGGAACCATCCTGGGTGTGCCTACTGGTGGAATATCCTCCATTGAGGGGACGTGTTCTTCCAATTTTAGAAATTCCATTTTGAAGGATGATGTCGTACAACAGGGGGAATGGGTACACAAGAAGGCCCTCATTCCAGTGTACCGGTTGTTATTTGAGATGGTGAACAAAGTGTTTCTCCCTCGTGCAGAAAGGCGTTCTATTACATCTCGAGTAGACTTGTTCCTAATGGAAGCATTGGATGCATACTCCACTATCAATCTGCCCGGTATCATGATTGACCACATGAAGAAAGTGGCGGATTTCAAGGATGGTAATCGTGGACTGCCCTATGGGTTCTTGCTCACCAAAGTCTTTGAGTTCTTCAAAGTTCTGTTGGGAAAGGCTTTAGTGGGTACTCGCACGCAGACCTTCTCCAAAACTACCTTAGAAGAGTGTGAGTGCATCGATAGGAAAGGAGAGGTCGGTAGCAACTCCACTATCTCTCAACTGATTGAAGCTCAGAACATTGCCAATGAAGAGATAAGGAAGTTGAAGGCCCAAAATGTTATTCTTGAGGGACAGCTTAGTCAAGCCCAGGAGGCACTAGGTTCCAGTAGCTCACAAAGCAAAGAGGTTTCCATCTGACCAAAGAGAATGCTGATCTCAGGAAACAGGTCGAGGACCTGAAAGAGAGGTTACTCACTGAGCAAGGGCCTGCCAATGCTCGAATGGATATCCTCCTTAGAACTCTTTCCTCTTCATTGTTGCCTCCTCCTTTTAGTGCTCCTTAAAACCATTCCCTTCCCAGTGTCAAGTTCTTTTTGCTTATTATGTGTCACTAATAATTTCATGATGCCAAAAGGGGAAAAACTAATTGAGGGGGAACAAGAGAGGGAACAAGCACAGTCTTAGGGGGAATTTCAATTACAGGTTTGTCATCATTAAAAAGGAGGAACCAGCTGGAACAAGCAGAATCATTTTATCAAGTTTGTTGAGAACCAGATGGGTGATCTCGTCCACTTTCACTCCTCAATTCGAGGTTATGAAAACGGTTGATGCAATAATAATACCCAACAAGAGTCGAGGTCGAATTCCGCAGGGAGATATATGAGTGAGAGTTAGTAGTATATATCGTAGCGTGTGAGTTTGTATATCTAAATTTGCACTTCCGCAAAATTGGGTTGTTTTAAAGTCTAATTTAAACTATGATTGCAATTTAAGAAATAGAACTAGAAAATTATTTTTGTTGTTTTTCAAATGTTGTAAAAAGCCTAGGGCTATGAACTTCACCTAGGTGTTTCCCTAATGAGATATAAACTTTAAAGCTTATTTTATTGGCCGGGATGTATTATAGCTATCAACACTCAACTACCCACTCAATACCTCTCGGCCAGAGAATGATTTTTTCCCAATTTGGCTTTCTCAAGTCCAAATGGGTAGTGAACAACACGGTTGATAAAAGCTCAAGTCGGGTTGTTACTATCTCTAGGTTCAACCCTTTAATTGAGCTTAACAATCTCTCAATTGACACAATTTCTTGTTAGCCAAGTTTTCCTAGATTAAGTCTTTCTTTCTTAAGTAGAGACCAAGTCAAATAGGCATGAACTAATGTTTGCAACCACTAATTCCACAAATAAAAGCAATAACAAGGCTAAATAATAAACACACAGCCATAAACAAGTATTAAATTAAACACCCATTAAGTTTACACACTAGGGTAGGGTCACAACCCTCGTGAAAATCTAGCTACTCATTCTTGAAATGGAAGAAATAGAAGAAAAATTGATAATTAAACTCATATTGCTAATTAAAATGATAAAAACTATGTTCAAATAGCTCAAAATATGAAAAACTACTAGAAAGAGTAAAAGGAAACGTCTACTGTAGCAACTGATGTCAAAAGTTGACCTAAAAATGTGAAACTCGTCTATTTATACATGACTAGAAATTTCGGACAAAACTATCCTTCGGGAGGTTCTGCGGCCGCACAATTCCATGTACGGTCCGCACTTTTCTTCAACTTGTAAAGATTGAAAGATTTACGGTCACATAATTCTGATTTGCGGCCGTAATGCACTCTTTATACGGTCTGCACAATTGTAACTGCGGCCGCATCTTGCACTTCTGTAGTCCGCACAATTATGACTGCGGCCGCATAGCTCTTCTTCTGCGGCCGCACAATTTTTGTGCCTTCCGCACTTTTGATGGACTTGGAATGCACATTATCTGAACTTTGCTCCTAACCCAACTTATGCGTCCGTACAGTTCATGTGCGTACCGCACTTTGTGCCAGACTCTGATGGATTTTCTTTCATAACCTGTGGTCGCATATGATATTCTGCGGTTCACACTTCTGAGCTTTTGTGTGTTATGTGTCCTTGAGTTCAGATTACTCCTTCGTGAGTTGGATTTTATCGCTGGAGTTCATCTTCCAATATTCCTTCAATTAAGCACATTTTATTAGTTTTCGAGAACACAATTAAACGCTTTTGGACTAAAACAAAAGCTAAAAGGCGCTAATAAGTAGTCAAAATCCCCACTTATCAACTCCCTCAAACTTAAGTTTTTGCTTGTCCTCAAGCAACTAAAGACGTTCCCACCTCCACAAGTTAAGAGCCATTCCAGCAAATCAAAAGCGAGTCATTCCCATATCAATTGGGACCAACAATTACCCACACCACCTATGAATTATCAACAAGGCAACAAGTTAAACTTGCTTGCACAAATAGTTCTAATGTGACACTTGAGCATCAAGAGTTGACTTTATTCATCAACGAAGCTCGCTCTTTTATGTAGGTCATTGTGGATCCCAAACTTCTCCTCCTCCACTCTCCGTTTGTCTATCTCGCTTAAGAATTTAGCACTCAATCCAAAGATTACTCATCTCTCTCAAAAGAATGTTGCAAGTACGATTTTAAGTACCATAGGCTTGCCCCTCATATAGATCACCACTAATGTAAGCTCACTCAGCTTGAAATCATGTAGGGCTTTTTCGGAATGAAATGAAGGATTTTGGACTAAGATTGGATTTGCTATGATAGAACTGGTTCATCTTTCCTTAAGCACTCCATTTTCTTTTCTAGGCTCATGCTTTGCCAACTCTTTGAGGCATTTTCTTTTTTTTGGGGGAACTAGAGAGACTTAACATCACTCTTTCTTGATAATAACATTCATTTTCTCCCTCTTTGATTTCTCCATGCTCTGCATCATTACTTTTCTTTGAATCCCTTCAAGTCTTCAACTTATTCACTTTCTTTTTGTATTTTTCTTTTTGTTCTTTCCTTTTCTCGCCTTTTCTTCTTTTCATTTCTTTTCTCCTTTTGTGCCTTGATACCTCTTTCAAGTTCCTCGTCTCTCCCTCAAACTTATATTTTTAGCCAATTGTTTCACAAGAGTGTTAAGAAAATCTAGGGTGCTAAGAGAGGGTCATGACAAAACGGGTAAAGGCTTGTAATATGGTTATCAAATGAGAAAGGTTTTAGGCTCGAATGGGTTGACTAGGGAAAATACACATTGGTGGGCAATGGAAAACTTCAAGCGGGTCAAGGAGAGCCTACAGTCATTTCTCAAGCCAAGCAAAACTTAAAATTTCACCCAGAAACATATTCAGGACAAGTTCTAGACCATTAGCACGGGTACTTGGACTTGCAACAATAACATTTTACCTCTCACGCAGCTGGATTGTTAAAGAGGATAGAGTCAAGGGCCCATGTAACGACCCGACTTGTAGTTTTAATAATTAACGCCTCATTCAGTGACTTAAAGTCTCAAGAAGCTTTGCAATATGTATTATGACCCGTGGGTGTGGTCGGGTTTGATTTTCGGAAGATTCAGAATTTAATTAAAAGAACAATTCTTATTTAGAAGCTTAAATAAAAAGAGTTGATCGGAGAGTTGACTTTTGAGCATAACGAGGTCGGATTTCGATTCAGTTTGGAATAGCTCCATTACATTATTTATGAGTTGTGTTCAAAATTTGAAGTCATTGCGGATTGATTTGATAAGTTTTGGCATCTGTTGTTAACGTTTGAAGTTTTAAAGTTCATTAAGTTTGGATAGGAGTGCGATTCATGTTTTTAGCGTTGTTTGAGGTGATTTTAGGGTTCGATAAAGTTTGTATGGTGTTTTAGGATGTTTCGGGGTGAGTTTTGAGCGAGTCCGGGCATTTCGACACTCTGATGTTGTTCTGAAATGTTGGAAGTGCGGATCGCACAATTCTATGTGCTGAGGCACATATTTGAGTGCTGTAACAGATGAAAAAGTGCGGAACCGCACAATTTTGTCTGCGGCCGCACTCTGGTGATTTCCGCAGGTTCGCTAGTCCGACTTCAGAAGCTTATATCTTTTGATCTACAAGCAATTTAGAGATGATTCAAAAACTAAAGTTGTAGCCCTCCGTGTCTAGTTTCCATAAAAGTAAAGAAATTATTATTTTGATATCTGTAGAGAAAGTTGTGGCCAATTTACTGAAGTCTAGTAGTGGAGAGGCTCTAAAGTTGTGGCCATTTTGATATCTATAGAGAAAGTTATGCGACCGCACTTGGAATTGTGCGGACCGCACATTGTGAGGTCAGATTGGGTACTATATAATCTATTTTTAGGGTATTATTGCATTTTTTGACTCTGGGAGCTCGGTGATCGGGTCCAAGCCTGCACTACTATTGAGTAGCGAGGATGGTCGATGCAGTTTTACCCAACAAGGCCGGGATCGAATCCACATGGAGTTAATTGATTTGGAATTAGGTTTATATCTAAGTCTAGATGCGTGTTTTGTTCCTAATTACGCTTCCACACATTTTGGTTTTGATTCTACTTCTAATTTTATTCTGTTGTATGCAATGATTAAAGCTAAGTACAATATTTTTGATGTTGGTTTTCAAGTATTTAAAAGGATTAGGGTAGTGACTTTCGCCTAGGTGGATATCTAACGGGTAGCAAGAATCTAGGGCAAGCTTGATTAATTTGGGGTCATAATATAGCTATCACACCCAAGTACTCACTCTATACCTCTCGATAGTTTGAGTGATTTTGTCCAATTTGGCTTTCTCAAGTCCAAATGTGTATTTATGCAAGTCACGTGATATTAGCTCAAGTCGGGTATTACTATCTCTAGGTTTAACCCTTTAATTGGGGCTATCCATTTCTTGAGTTCACCCCAATTCCTTGTTAGCCTAGTTTTCCTAGACTTAGTCCCTCTTTCTCAATAAGAAACTAAGTCATAAAGGCATAAATTAGTGTTTGCAACCACAAATTCTAGCAAGAACTAGGCTAACTATCACTAACCCATAAGCATTCAAGCCCTAAAATTCAGTACCTATTAAATACCCACACTAGGGTTGGGTCACAACCCTAGCTATGGGTCTAGCTACTCATAGAAATAGCAGAAATCAAATATGAAAAGAAGATAAAATTCATAATACTAGATTAAAAGATGAAAATCTAATGTTATAAGGTGAATCTAATACAAAATTGCCCAAAAGGGAAATTCCAGCTGTCTCACATGCTAAGAAAATACACAACCTAACCTAAAAATGACAAAAAGTTCTATTTATACTAAGCTAAAATTTTCGGACAAAAATACCCCTGCGGAGGTTACGCGGCCGCGTAATTCTGATCGCGGCCGCACTCTTGCTTTAGTGGCCGCGTAATTTTGATCGCGGTCCGCATTCTTCACTTCTGGATCTGGGTTGAGCATGGTTTCGCGAATCGCGTATTTTTCATCGCGGTCGTGTAGGAGACTTCCGCGGCCTCTTAATCTTGACGCGGACCGCACTTCTTGTTTTTGCTTAAAATGTAAGCTTTCTGAACCTTAGCAACCGCGGTCCGCGTAATTCCAATCGCGGCCGCGCAGGTACTTACGCGACCGCACCTTTTTAACGCGATCCGCGTTCATGTTTTAGCCCAAAAACCCATCTCTCTGAATCTTCCTTTCGCGGACCTCAAAATAGTACTCGTGATCGCGTTGTAGCTTTCGCGGCCGCACAATATTTGTGCTGTCCGCGTTTCACATCTTTTGCCAATCTTGGTTTTTGTTCAAGTTTTGACTCCTTTATGAGTTGATTATGACTCATTTGGCTCATTTTGACAAATCCCTGCAAGCAAGCATATTACATTAGCTCCCCCAAACGTAAGCTTTTGCTTGTCCTCGAGCAAATAGGGTAATTCCCACCTCCACAAGAGAAAGAAAAGGATATTTTAGCTGGACTAAGGTGACTCTATCAAGCATCAATTGGGACTAACAATTACCCTCAACACAAATGAATTATCAACAACATCATGTTATGACCTTTTGAGTACTATAGTTTTAATGTGACACTAGAGCCTCAAGAGTTGACTCAATTCATCAAGGACGCTCGCTCTATCACGTAGGTCATTGTGGATACCAAACTCCTCTTCTTCTACTCTCCATGAGCAAATCTCACTTTTTAGAATGTACCACTCAAAACAAGTATTGTGAAAAAGTGCGCTCATCACTCTCAAAAGAATGTCACAAGCCCGGCTCTAAGTACCATAAGCTTGCCCCTTATGTAAATCACCACTAATGTAAGCTCACTCAACTTGAAATAATATAGGGCTTTAATGGGATGTAATGAAGGCTTTTGAATCAAGGTAGGACTTATCGAACTATGATGGTTTCATTTTTCCTTAAGCACTCCATTTTCTCATTTTGGCTCATACTTTCTTGACTCTTTGAGTCATTTTCTTCTTCATTAGGGGAACTAGAGAGACACACCGTCACTTTTTCTTACTCATGACAATCATTTTTGTCCTTTTCTCATCATTCCATACCTTTCATCATTGCGTTCTTTGAATCCCTTCAACCTTCAATTTCTTTTTGAAGCATTTCTTTTTGGCATTTCTTCCTTTTCTTTGCCTTTCCTTTTCATCAATTCTTTTTCTTCTTTGAACCTTTTTTTTTTCACTTTCAAACTCCATGTATCTCACCCAAACTTATGCTTTTGCCAATTGTTCATCATGAATGCTAAGGAAAAATTGGGTGCCAAGAGAGGGTCATTATAGAACGGATAAAGGCTTGTAATGTGGCTATTGAATGAAAAAGGCTCAGGCTCAAAGGGGTTGACTAGGGATATCATATTTGTAGGCTACAGAAGCTTTCAAAGCTCAAATTGGACCAAAGAGAGCCTATAATCATTTCTCAAGTCAAATTACACTTAGAATTTTGCCTAGACAAACATTCAGGGCGAGTTCTAGACTTATTGGTACGAGACTTGGACTTGGACTTGCAATTTAATACCTCACCTCTCAAGCTGTTGGATTGTCAAAGAGAACAAAGTCGAGGTCCCACAACAACCCTAACTAAGATTGAAAATCACAAATGGCTCAAGGAAACCATTCAATGATTGGTTTAGTCAACTCAAGAGTCTAAAGGTCACAACTAGAGCTAATCTTTGCCAATCAACTTGTCTCTAACCATGAGGTCGGAGGTAAATGTATTAGTACCAAGTGAAGCCTGCTTGAGACACTTTTATTCATTACTACTACTATATATACCAAAACAAAAAGAAAACAGACTCGATCCCTTAAGAAGGTTGTCACGCCATCCATCGTTGGGAAGAGCTACCTGGTTCACACAACATCCACCTTTGGAAAGAACCGTGTCATTAAGAAAACTAAAAGCTTATTGTTCACCCAAAATGTAAAAAGAATCTAAAAACTTAAAAAGAAGCTACTAGAGGAAATAAGAAGTTAAGCTATTAAGGAAAAATAACGAAAGAAGTTATGAAGTAAACTACGAAAATTAAACTGAATATGTACAAAATGGAGTAAATGAATATATACATAATGGAAATGAATATATACATAATGGAAATGAATATATACATAATGGAAATGAATATATACATCGAATGATAAAATTATATACATACCAAAAATGAAAATAACGGTAAATAAAGATAAATAAAAATAGTATCATAGTTATTACATACCAAATGTCATCGCAAATCAAATCAAGATGGACCAACCCCTCATATAAAAAAATAGCATTGTCCTCAATGCTAATATCAAAATACGATCAAGGAAAGGTTAGAGAGTAAAGAGAACTCCCTATGTGGTCTATGTCTGCATCGGGTCAGGAATATGAATGGGGTCCTCAGACTGCATAGGATCATCAGCTCCCTCTGTGTCCTCTAACTGGATCTCCACATCCTCTGACTGGGGACCACAGGGTTGCTGAGCATCTGGATTATCTCCTCAGCAATATGTGTAGTGGAAGCCGACTCCTCATATTGGCCAGCTGCTGCATCTGATGCCTCATGCTCTGCTGCCTGTGCTGCTGAGGCTGTCTCCTCCACGAGCAGGTCCAATGGGATATCTCCAGCAGAGGCAATCTTCTCTACCTCCTTTTTCAGTATCTTCATTGACTCATTTGAGGCCTGAGTTTTCCTCATCTTCTTCACCTGCTTGCCCAGATCCTTGATAACCTTACCATGTGCATCCCAAGTCTCCAGGATCTTCTTCTGGTTGTCCAGGAGCTTCTTCTGGTTGCCCAGAAACTCCTTCAATGAATCCTCCACTGATGGAGGTACCTGAAGTTGTGCTGGGGCTGACTGTGCTGCTACTACACTAGATAGGACAGTCAGCTTTGTGGTAGATGCCTGCATCTAGTTGTTGAGACTGGATAGTATCTGTGAAACCCGTAGTGCAGTCTGAGGATAGGTAAAAGATGTGATAACTGACAGTGGCACTGAGAGAGATGGTCCGAAGGAAGGGGAAGGCATGGCAGTTGCTCCGGCAGAAGTACCGGCTGATGTGTAGGGCTGGACAACTGATCTGGTGGCCAGTACCCCTGGCTCTTTAGACTGGTCAGTAGAGGTAGTGGCTTTACTCCTGAATTTAGGGTTGTCCGTTCCTTGGAGGTGGTACCATGAGAAAGGCTTTTTAGCCTTTACCTCCACATCAAAATGTCTTGGCTCTACCCCTTGGTCTTGGAAATACTCTGTGAGGAAGTTGGGATAGGGATACGTTCTCTCTTCTTTCTGGACTGCATTGGAGATGTTGTAGGACATCAAATTTCCCACATTAATAGGATAGCCGACCATGATGGAAGCTACCAATACTGCCCAGGGAAGTGGAAGGACATTCTCATGTTGGCACGGGTCAAGACGGCTTGCACACGGATGTTGCCCACCCTTTTGCTTCAAAGTTAAGGGTGGCTCTAACAATTTGAACTCCTGATGTGAGCCATGCAGGTGTTTTCCCCGGAATAGCAAGTATCTCAGCTAGCCATGGGCTAACTGCATCACCCAATGCTAGTTTCTCCAGGTATTGCACTGCCTCGACATCCTCAAACCCTACATATGTGTTCAGTACGTGGCCATCAAACTGGAATTTCAAGTTCCGGACGTTTGTCACATTTGTACCCTTTTTGATGTGGGCAACATTGGTATAAAATTCCTTGACAAGGTATTCATTTGCATCATGCATTCGGCAGGTGAACCATTTCCATATTTTTCTCTCTGTAAATTGCCGTAGGACATTCAGATTGTGCTGGCTTAGGTCTTTGGTTATGAATTGTCACTCAAGAGTGAGCGACCTTTGGGGCCACCATTCCCGAAATTTTCCATACGCCTTCTCACTTACAAATCTATCAGCCCACACCTCCGGCCTCTTTGAACTAGCCAGGCCTCCCATAATTGTATCACCCCCTCTCCAGTCATCCGGGATCTCATCATCCTCATCTAAAATGATTGGGGTAGCTGTTGGGGCAGTTGTTGTAGCAGGTGGGGAAGATGGTTCGGATGCCTGACTACCTCCCTCTGAGCAATCAGAAGAACTAGAGGAGGAGGTAGGTTCATCGACTAAATAGAATATGTCGGAAAATTATTGTGATTGTGCCCCCGATTATGGTTGTACAGAATCCCCCTCAGGCATTTTCCGGGATGCGAGGTATTCACTAGTGTTAGAGGAGTCGGCATGAGGTCTAACGAGGGTAGCCCTTTTGCCTACTACCCTTTGGGATACTAAGGGTAAGGTTTGCTTTCCTTTACCCCGGCCTCAGGAGGATTCTGCCCTCCCCTTTGAAGTGACTCCTCTCCCATGAGAAAGCACCATTTTCTACAACACACAAGTAGTGAAAGACAGTTAGAATTAGGGTTCAATCATGTGTTAAAGCAGTACAGATTAAATGAAAAACAATGCTTCTCAGAACAGGGCATCGCGGACCGTACAAAAATGAGTGCGACCGCGAACTGCCCATCGCGGACCGCGTAAAAGTGAACGCGGTTGCGAAGAGGCCAAGCTCAGACTACTGGCTCTCTGAACTTGATCAACCGCAAACCGCACAAATATGAGTGCAGCCGCAAAAGACCAATCGCGGACCGCATAAAAATGAACGCGACCGTGAAGGCAAATGATAGAGTCTCTGAAGTTCAAACGTGCAGACAGTGAAAAATTGGGAGCGGCTACGAAAGACCAATCGCGGACCTCACAAAAGTGACCGCGACCGCGAATTCTAAAGAACCATCAGTGCCTTGAAGCTAGGGTATCGCGGACCCTGTAATTTTGGATGCGGGAGCATACCCTATCGCAGACCGCGAAAAAGTGACAATGGACGCAAAATTCAAAATATATCGGCACGGATGAAGACTTAAAACTAAGGTTTTCACTAATTACCCAAGAATTGTAGCAATTAAACATGCAAAGTTACTAACCCCAACCCCCATTATGCCTACAAACACTACTCATATGTTGTTAATAAAAACTTAAGCATTAATTTGACATTTTAGCATGATTCTAACCCTATCTAAAAACAACAAAGAGAAAAGAAAAGAAAAAGATAAAATCAAATTATTGATATGAACATACCAGTTGTAAATTGTGGTAGGAAATCGACAATTGATGATAATAGGATGAGTTTGAAACCAAGTATGGATGCACAATGCTTTAGGTGAGTTTAAGAGGTTAGGGTTCATAAAGTGTGAAAAGTTTCAAGAACTCCTATTTATACTCAGAACCCAATGACCCCACCGCCTTACCTGAGTGCGGTCGCAAAATTTTGTCACGGTCTGCACTCTTTACCTTTTTGTAGATCTGCCTCAGATGCACGGGCGCGGTCTGCGAAAAACTTGCCGCGGCCGCACAATTTGTGCGGACCGCAAAAATTTGAACGCGGCCGCAATCTCTGAATGAATTTTGATAGGCCAACTTCAGAGAGTTGGCAGTTTTCCCATTTCAGCTACACGACCGCACACAGAATTATGCGGCCGCGAAGTGCTCATGCGGTCTGCGAAATTTTGAGCGAGGTTCGCGAAAGTTCACCACTTAGCCAAATGTTTTCCTTGTCAATTTCCTGCACTGCACAACCAATTCCTAAATATACTTCACAACCAGTTAGTCCAAAACAATGTCTAATCTATGAAGAAAATCAAAAGAAAGAAAAACACATGGGTTGCCTCCCATGAAGCGCCTGATTTAACGTCACGACACGACGCATGTTACCATTATTATTTGAAATGGATCAATGCCACATCATGGCTATCATCAATCTTGCCAAGGTAATGCTTTACTCGGTGCCCATTGACTCTAAAGACCTCACCATTCTTATTTTTCAAATCTAGAGCACCGAAAGGAGTCACATGTACCACTTCAAAAGGACCACTCCACTTCGACTTGAGCTTTCCCGGAAACATCCGTAACCGAGAGTTGACTAGAAGAATCAAGTCACCTTCCTTGAATTCTTTGTTCCGGATATACTTATCATGTAAGTACTTCATCTTGTCCTTATACAAGGACGAGCTGGAATAAGTATGGAACCGGAACTCATCAAGTTCATTTAGTTGCTCTACCCGGAGATTGACAGCTACATCCCATTCAAGGTTCAATTTCTTCAGCGCCTACATGGCCTTGTGCTCTAATTCAATCGGAAGATGACATGCTTTCCCAAATACCAACCGGTACGGAGACATACCAATTGGAGTCTTGTAAGATGTTCTATAGGCCCATAAAGCATCGTCAAGTTTGCTTGACCAATCAGTCCGGTTTGCATTAACAGTGTTGGATAAAATGCTCTTGACTCCCTGTTGGAGACTTCAACCTGTCCACTTGCCTGGGGGTGATAGGGGGTTGACACCTTATGATTGACACTATACTTGGAAAGTAAAGTGTCAAAGGCTTTGTTGCAAAAATGAGAACCCCCATCACTAGTGATAGCCCTTGGGGTGCCGAACCTTGTGAAGATATGTTTCTTTAAGAAAGCCACCACACTCCGTGCCTCATTGTTGGGTAAAGCCACAGCTTCAACCCATTTGGAAACATAATCCACAGCAACAAGAATATAAGTGTTCCCACATAAACTCACAAATAGTCTCATAAAATCGATGCCCCACACGTCAAAAATATAAATCTCAAGGATGGTGGTGAGAGGCATTTTATTCTTCTTGGAAATTCCACCGGCTCTTTGGCACTCATCACAATGCCTAATGATCTCGCTAGCATCTTTGTACAAGGTAGGCCAATAGAATCCATAACATAGGACCTTTATAGCAGTTCTCTCCCCACCATGGTGACCACCATAGGGCGAGGAATGTCAAGCTTCAAGAATACTCAATTGCTCTTCTTCCAGAACACATCTCCGGATAACACCATCATTGCAAATTTTGAAAAGATATGGCTCGTCCCAATAATAATCCAAGCAGTCTCGTTTGAGCTTCTTCCTTTGGATAGAAGAGAGCTCATTCGGGACAATGTCGGTCACAAGAAAGTTAGCCACATCGGCGAACCAAGGTATCCCAGTCAAAGACACGGAGAGGAGTTGTTCATCCGAAAATGAATCATTAATCTCGAGGCCATCATGGGGCCTTTCCTCCTCTTCCAATCAGGACAAGTGGTCCGCCACTTGATTCTCACTCCCTTTTCGGTCTATGATTTCAAGGTCAAACTCTTGTAGAAGAAGAACCCATCTCATCAACCTAGCCTTAGAGNCTCCTCTTCCAAGAGGGACAAGTGGTCCGCCACTTGATTCTCACTCCCTTTTCGGTCTATGATTTCAAGGTCAAACTCTTGTAGAAAAAGAACACATCTCATCAACCTAGCCTTAGAGTGCTTTTTACTCATCAAATAACGAAGTGCCATGTGATCGGTGTGCACAATCACTTTGGTACCCATGAGGTGCGGGCGGAACTTTTCCATGGTGAAGACAATGGCTAATAGCTCTTTCTCGGTCATCGTATAGTTGGTTTGGTCATCGTTCATTGTTTTTCTTGCATAATAGACCGGATGAAATATCTTGTTGATTCTTTGCCCCAATACCACTCTTACTGCAATGTCGCTAGCATCGCACATGATCTCAAATGGTAAGCTCCAATTGGGTGCGGTAATGATGGGAGTGGTAGTCAACCTATACTTGAGTATCTCAAAAGCTTTCATGCAATCATCATTGAACGCAAACTTGCCATTGTTTACCAACAACTTGCACAAGGGGTTCACCACTTTTGAGAAATGCTTGATGAACCTACGGTAAAACCCCGCGTGACCAAGAAAGATCCTCACTCCCTTGACGGAAGTCGGAGGAGGGAGTTTTGATATCACTTCAATTTTT
>AWOL01S0053549.1:51194-61351 GCA_000715115.1 Nicotiana otophora
CCTGTCTTGCATATTTACTTTAGAACTACGAGGCGGTATCTCGGGAGATCCCCTTATCTTGAATATTTACTTGAAGATCCCCTTGTCTTGCATATTCACTTTGGGACTACGAGGCGGTACCTCGGGAAATCCCCCTGTCTTGCATATTTACTTTTGGGACTACGAGACGGTATCTCGGGAGATCCCCTGTTGAGCATTTACTTTTGGGACTACGAGACAGTATCTCAAAAGTGACCTTTGTTGACATCTCTCTATGGTTGCACTTGTCTTTGGTTATTTTGTATTTATGTGATAGGTCAATCCTTGTGATATGTCGTGATGTATTATTTGATTTTTACTATATGTTTGTATCCCTTGTTGTTTTGTGTTGGCTTGGGCTTTTTAGTACAAGACTCTGAAGATTTATATTCCTGATTTTTACCAATTTTCGATGACTGAGTTGTTTTAAATAAAAAAAGTTACTATTATGTTTTGAATTAATAAGTTTTACATCCGAAGCAATAGATTATCTGATGTTTTATTTAAATTGAAATGTCATTTTTCTTTACTCAAACTATTTCAAAAATAAACTCATTTCTTTTGTTGAACTCTTACTTGGTTTAAAAATTATAACCTTACTTTATTGAAAATAAATTAATCGTGCGGTTCTTATGTATTGAAATATTTGGTACGAGAGTTTTTCGTGAGGTTGTGATTAGAGATATGGTCACGAGGTGTCGTGAGAATATAAAGGGGATCGAGAACCGTATTTTATGATTATGCTATGAGATACTTATTTGAAGAAATATAATTGGAGGAAATTTATTTAATGTTCTTGTTGCCTTGATGTTATATCACTGGTTGATTTTATTGTTATCATTGCTAGTTATTTTCCAGTACTATTGTATACTGCTATATTGCACAGGTTAGTTGACTAGTGAGTGTCTTGACTGTACCTCGTCACTACTCCACTGAGGTTAGTCTTGATACTTACTGGGTACCGATTGTGGCGTACTCATACTACATTTCTGCATATTTGTGTGTAGAGCCAGGTAAAGGGGAGTCAGTTGACCGTTCACTAGCAGTACAGATCTTACTGTGGAGACTCAAGGTAAATTTGTCGCTGCGTTCGCAGGCTTTGGAGTCACCTTCTGATATTGTACTTGCACTGTTTTATCTCTATTTCAAAACAGTTGTATTTATAGGATTTCTAGTAATTTAGTAGAGCTTATGACTTGTACTACGGGTTTTGGGAATTGTAAATTTTATAGAGGTTTCCATTTCAAAAATTGTTAGATGTTGTTTAATTATTATTGTTATTTAATAAATGTTAGGCTTACCTAGTCCCTAAGACTAAGTGCCATCACGATACCCAACGGAGGGAAAACATGGGTCGTGACAGCCCACAACGACCATATTCAAGATTGAATATCACTATGGTTCGATTGAACCACTTGATGATTGTCTAAGTCAACACAAGAGTCACAAGATCACTAACTAGAAGCTATTTCTTTCCAAAAATCTTGTTTTAAACCATAAGCACGTAATTAAGTGTGTTGGTACCAAGTGAATCACTTTTGACTCTACGAGCATGACTCAATTAGGTCTTTTTATTCATTGCTACTACTATTATTACCCAAATACCAAAAGCGGACTCAATCCCTTAAGAAGGTTGTCACGCCATCCATCGTTGGGGAGAGCCACCCGGTTCACACAAAAACTACCTTTGGAAAGTACCATGGCATTAAGAAAATCAAAGGCTTATTATCCACTAAAACAAAGAAAGAAGCTATTAAATCAACAAGAAGCTACTAATTCAAAAAGAAAACAAACATAAAGATAAAGAAGCTACAAGGCATAAGAAAAACTATTGAAGGCGTAATGAATATATACATAATGAGAGATAAGAGAGAATATATACATAATGAGAAAGAAGAAGAAAATAGTAATAAATTAATTATAGGCCAAATGTCTCATAGTTATCAAAATACATAATCATCAAAATGTGTCAAAGATAGTTCACCCCCCGAATAAAAATAAGCATTGTCCCCAATGCTTAACAACATAAAAGTAAAAGAAGGGTGAGAGTGAAGAAAATTCCTTATGGCTCTGTGGCCACCTTTGTGTCCCCAGTAGTGGCACCGACCTCAGCCTCATCTAATTGGATCTCATCATCCTCAAGTCCGGGAGTGCCTGGGTTGCTGAACATCTGACGGATTGCCTTAGCAGTGTATGGATCATTAGACTGGCCAGATGGTGTTGTAGGTGCTGTAGAATCCGGGCCTGGGTGGTGCGGGTCAATCAGCATATGAAATGGAATGTCACCTGTAGTTGCAAACTTTGTAACCTGGCTCCGAAGCTCGTCCACTGACTTCTTATAGGCCTGCCGCTTTTGCATCTTCTTTACCTCTTTGCCTAACTCTTCGATCACTGCCCAATGCTGCACTAAAGTGGACATGATCATGTTTTGAGTATCCAGGAGCTTCTTCAACTGTGCGAGGAATCTGTAGTACCGGAATGGATAATTGTGCTACAACATGACTGGATATATCAGTCAGCTTTGCATTAGCTATCTGCATCCAGTTGTTGAGGCTCACTAGTGTCAGGGAGACTCGCAGCGCAAAAAGTGGAGCAGAGGGCATAGGCACCGGCTTCAAAGCCGATGTGGGAGGCACTGAGGCTGAAGGTGGAGGCATGGCAGCTACACTGGCAGAAGGCTCTACTGAAGTGGATGGAATATCAGTTGTCTCTATACCTACCACCGATGGCTCATCAGACTGGTCTACGGTGGTAGTCGGTTACCCTTTCTCTTCGGGTGTTGTGCATCCATCAGATAATACTAAGAGAAGGGCTTCTTCGCCCGAACCTTCGTGTCAAAATCTCTGGACTCTACTCATACATTCGTAAGGTACTCAGTGATGATGTTGGGATACGGGTAGGAGGTATCAGCTTGCCTGGCGACCACTGACATGTTGGCCGATATCACAGCACCCACATTGATCGGGTACCCGGCCATAATAGAGGCGACTAGAACTGCCCGTGGAATAGGTAGGTTGGTTTCATTCTGGCACAGGTCTAGTCTGTTGTATACGAAGGTCTATCATCCCTTCGCCTTGAAGTTTAAGGTGTTCCGCTGAATAGGAACCCCTGTAGTGATCCATGGTGGTGGTGGCCCCGGGGCTACAAGAAGCTCAACTAGCCATGGGTGAGCTGCATCACCCATCACCAGCTTCTCTAAGTATTGTGTAGGCTCCACATCCTCAAACCTCAAATAGGAGTTCAATGTGTGTTGGTCAAATCTCACTTTCAAATTCCTCACTTTTGTCACTCTGGTCCCTTTCTTGATGTGCGCCACATTGGCGTAGAACTCCCAGACTAAATACTCTTTGGCGTCCACAACAGTCTGGGTCAACCACATCCACCCCTTCTACTACCGGAACTGTCTCAATACTGTTGGATTATACTTTTTAAGATCTTTGAGTCAGAACTGTTGCTCAAGAGTGAGAGATCTCACAAGCCATCACCCACAGAAGTCGGTGAAGGAAGCTAGACTTACAAAATGGTCCTCCCAAACTTCTTTCTTTTTCGACCTCTCAAGGTTGGCAACTGTAGTATCACCCCCTCGACCATCATCTAGAATATCGTCAACTGTAGCTGCTGGTACCTGAGGGATAGGTGTAGAAGAGGGATCTGAAGCCTGACTAGCACTCTTCGAACCCTCTGAGGTGCTATGTGAGGAGGAACGCTCGTCCCAGTGTTGATACCATCCATGTGGCTATGATTGGACAACAAGCTGCTCTTGCACTGAGTCGTCCTCCGATGCTTCCCTAGATGGGGCATATGAACTAGATTTAGAGGGCTCTGGATTTCTTCCTCTGCTGGCTATAGCTTTCTTGGTGATAATATTTTTGAGGGCGAGGGGTAAAGTGATTTTGCCTCGACCTCTGGAAGGTTCACCCCTCCCTTTTGAAGTATCACTGTGGACTCGAGATCTAACCATTTTCTGTAACAAGCAGCACCAACAGTCAGTTGTAGTTCAATTGCAAACAGACAGTAAACACACAATTTAGAACATGCTAGTAGGTTGGGCAGCTGTGGTCCGCACAATTACAAGTGCGGTCGCAGCAATTAATCTGCGGTCCGCACAATTATTAGTGCGACCATAGATTTGAAGTGTGGTCCGCACTTTTATCATCGCGACCACACATCAGACTCACCAAAATGTCAACTCTCTGAAGACAGAGATTGGGCTGTTTTGCGGCCGCACTTATTTTTCTGCGGTTGTGATGGGATTTCTACGGTCAACACAATTTCAAGTGCAGCCACACAATCATCGTTGACTAAAGAACCCTAATCTCAACTTCTGTCGACCTCACAATTTCTGGTTCGGCCGTAGATTTCAAACATTTACGAGCAGACTTTCTAGGGCTGTTCAATTTTGCAAAAATTCGACATGGTATTAACAATTAAGCATGAAAATCAATTCAACCATTCCCCATAAAGCAATTATCAGTTGACCCAGCACAGTGTAAACCTCACATGGTTGTAAAATTGAAATCTATTGACAAATAGCCTAAAACTACCTAACACATTGTAAAATTAAACTAAAACTTGAAGAGTTCTATGAGTAATTGAAGCATACCATATATGATGTAGTGCAAATGAGTGAACACAGATGTGGATTGAGTGCGGCGGATGATTGAACAAATGATTTCAATATTTTAGAATTTTGAGTGCTCATAGAGGGGAAACAAAATGTACAGTAGCCTCTAAGGTTACTATTTATATTTGACGATCAGACTGCAGGGACACGGGATGAGTGCGGTCGCAGAATTCTTTCTGCGGTCCGCACTCTGTTACCTAGAGGCTCAAAAGCTCTTGTTGACCTGCGGTCCGCAGAATATGTGATGCGACCGCAGATTTTGGTTGTGGACCGCAGATTTTAATGTGCGGCCTCACTTTGGCCATTTCTATGACAGACCAAACTTCAAAGAGTTTGCATTTTCATTTTCCAATTTGTGTGGTACGCACTGTAATTGTGCTTCCATAGTTCCCTTTTGTTGTAGCGACCACAATTGTGTGGTCCGTATAATACACATGCGGTCCGTAAGTTTTCCACACTTAGCTAATTTTCTAAGCACAGTTCCTGTAAAACCCACTCATTCCTACAACACACTTCAAATCTAGTTAGCACAAAAATAACACCTATCTGCAAAAGAAGAAAAGAAAAAGAAAAAGAAACATGGCTTGCCTCCTAAGAAGCGCCTGATTTAACGTCGCGACACAATGCAGATTACCTTCACTTCAAATGAATAACTGCACCCACGTGGACATCATCAACCTTTCCCAAATAATTCTTCACCCGGTGATCATTTACTCGGAATACCTCATCATTTTTGTTCTTCAAGTCCAAGGCATCAAAAGGTTTCACACCCACAATTTCAAAGGGACCACTCCATTTAGATTTCAGCTTCCCGGAAAACATCTTCAACCGTGAGTTAAACAAAAAAACAAGATCGCCCACCTTGAATTCCTTGTTTCAGATGTATTTGTCATAAAGGTACTTCATCTTCTCTTTGTACAAGGACGAACTTGCATAAGTATGGTACCAGAACCTATCTAATTCATTCAAATGTGAAACCCGCAAGTTAGCGGTTGTATCCCAATCAAGATTTAATTTCTTTAAATCCCACATGGCTTTATGCTAAAGTTTCACCGGAAGATGGAAAGCTTTTCTAAACACCAAACGATATGGAGACATCCCAATAGGAGTTTTGTAAGCAGTCCGATAAGCCCATAGTGCATCATTAAGCTTCTTTGACCAATCCGTCTGGTTAGCATTCACTGTTTTGGACAAGATACTCTTTATCTCCCGGTTGGAGACTTCCACTTGACCACTAGTTTGTGGATGATAGGGAGTCGTAACTTTATGAGTGACACCATACTTGCTAAGCAAAATGTCAAAAGCCTTGTTGCAAAAATACGACCCCCCATCGCTTATGATAGCCCGCGGAGTACCAAATCTTGTGAAAATATTCTTTTTCAAGAACGCCACCACACTTCTCGCTTCATTGTTGTGTAGAGCAATGGACTCAACCCATTTAGACACATAATCAACCGTGACCAAGATGTAGGTGTTTCCACAAGAACTCACAAAAGGACCCATGAAGTCAATACCCCACACATCAAAGATATCTATCTCCAAAATGATAATGAGAGGCATTTCATTCTTATTTGAGATTTCACCGGCCCGTTGGTATTCATCACATCTTTTCACCATATCACTAGCATCTTTGTAGAGAGTGGGCCAATAGAAACCACAACTTAACACTTTAGCCGTCGTTCTTGCTCCACCATGGTGACCATCATAACGCGAAGAATGGCAATCCTTAAGAATAATATTTTTCTCTTCATCTGGTACACATCTTCTAATTACCCTATTCGTGCAAATCCGAAAGAGGTAAGGCTCGTCCCAATAATAATCTTGACAATCTCGTTTGAGCTTCTTCCTTTGATTTGAAGAGAACTCATCCGGGATGATTTCACACACAAGGAAGTTTGCTAGATCGGCGAACCATGGTACCTCCTTCATTGAAATAGCCAAGAGTTGCTCCCCCTCCCCCTCCAAACGAAACAAGTGGTCTGCCACTTGATTTTCACTCCCTTTTTTATCTTGGATGTCAATATCAAACTCTTTCAATAATATCACCCATCTAATCAACCTAGCTTTTGAATCTTTCTTGCTCATAAGATAGTGAAGTGTCGCATGATCCGTGTGAACAATAACCCCCATCAAGTATAGGCGGAACTTCTTAATTGCAAACACAATGGAAAGGAGCTCTTTCTCTGTAACGGTGTAATTGACTTGGGCATCATTCATGGTCTTACTAGCATAGTAGACCAGATGAAAACTCTTATTGATACGTTGCCCCAAAACTGCTCCAACCGCTACATCACTAGCATCACACATGAGCTCAAAAGGAATACTCCAATTAGGAGCGGTGATAATGGGAGTTGTTGTCAACTTGAACTTTAGCAATTCAAAAGCTCTCATGCAATCATAATTGAAGTGAAACTGAGCATCTTTCTCTAAGAGCTTGCACAATGGTTTCGACACTTTAGAAAAATCTTTTATGAAGCGTCGGTAGAACCCCGCGTGACCCAAGAAACTTCTCACGCATTTCACTGATGTTGGAGGTGTAAGGTTAGAAATCACCTTTATCTTCGCCTTGTCGACCTCAATGCCATTATTTGAAATCTTGTGGCCAAGGACAATGCCCTCCTTGACCATGAAATAACATTTCTCCCAATTCAACACCGAGTTTGTTTCTTCACACCTTGCCAATACTCTATCCAAATTTGCCAAGCAATCTTCAAAGGAATCCCCAACTACCGAAAGGTCATACATGAAGACTTCGAGGTAGTCCTCTACCATATCCGTAAAGATCGCCATCATACACCGTTGAAAAATTGCCGGTGTATTGCATAAGCCAAATGGTATCCGCTTGAAAGTGAAAGTGCCATAGGGACAAGTGAAAGTTGTTTTCTCTTGATCTTCCGGGGCAATACGGATTTGATCGTTGCCCGGATATCCATCTAGAAAGCAATAGAAAGCACGTCCGGCCAACCTATCAAGCAATTAGTCAAGGAAGGGGAGTAGAAAACGGGCTTTCCTCGTGGCTTTGTTTAGCTTCCGATAGTCTATACATACTCTCCACCCGGTCACCGTTCTTGTGGGAATCATATCGTTCTTATCATTGGTGACCAATGTTATGCCCCCCTTGTTCAGGACACATTGCACTGTAGAAGTCCACGAACTATCGGAAATAGGGAAGACCACCCCGACATCCAACCATTTGATAAACTCCTTTTTGACCACGTCTTGTATGGCTCTATTGAGTCTCCTTTGATGTTCAATTGAGGCTTTGGCATCTTCCTCCAAGTTAATCTTGTGAATGAAAAATTCGGGGTATTTCCCCGAATATCTGCCAAAGTCCACCCAATAGCTTTTTTCCTCTTGTAGAGCACCGCCAATATAGAGTCAACCTGCACGTTAGTCAAGCANAAGAGGCATTTCATTCTTATTTGAGATTCCACCGGCCCGTTGGTATTTATCACATCTTTTCACCATATCACTAGCATCTTTGTAGAGAGTGGGCCTATAGAAACCACAACTTAACACTTTAACCGTAGTTCTTGCTCCACCATGGTGACCACCATAACGCGAAGAATGGCAATCCTCAAGAATAACATTTTGCTCTTCATCTGGTATACATCTTCTAATTACCCTATTCGTGCAAATCCGAAAGAGGTAAGGCTCGTCCCAATAATAATCTTGACAATCTCGTTTGAGCTTCTTCCTTTGATTTGAAGAGAACTCATCTGGGATGATTTCACACACAAGGAAGTTTGCTAGATCGGCGAACCATGGTACCTCCTTCATTGAAATAGCCAAGAGTTGCTCCCCCTCCCCCTCCAAACGAAACAAGTGGTCTGCCACTTGATTTTCACTCCCTTTTTGATCTTGGATGTCAATAGCAAACTATTGCAATAATAGCACCCATCTCATCAACCTAGCTTTTGAATCTTTCTTGCTCACAAGATAGCGAAGTGTCGCATGATCCGTGTGAACAATAACCCCCATCAAGTATAGGCGGAAATTCTTAATTGCAAACACAATGGCAAGGAGCTCTTTCTCTGTAACGGTGTAATTGACTTGGGCATTATTCATGGTCTTACTAGCATAGTAGACCGGATGAAAAATCTTATTGATACGTTGCCCCAAAAGTGCCCCAACCGCTACATCACTAGCATCACACATGAGCTCAAAAGGAATACTCCAATTAGGAGCGGTGATAATAGGAGTTGTTGTCAACTTGAACTTTAGCAATTCAAAAGCTCTCATGCAATCATCATTGAAGTGAAATTTAGCATCTTTCTCTAAGAGCTTGCACAATGGGTTCACCACTTTAGAAAAATCCTCTATGAAGCGCCGGTAGAACCCCGCGCGACCCAAGAAACTTCTCACACCTTTCACTGAAGTTGGAGGTGGAAGTTTAGAAATTACCTCAATCTTCGCCTTGTCGACCTCTATGCCATTCTTTGAAATTTTGTGGCCAAGGACAATGCCTTCCTCGACCATGAAATGGCATTTTTCCCAATTTAGCACCAAGTTCATTTCTTCACACCTTGCCAATACTTTACCCAAATTTGCCAAGCAATCATCAAAAGAATCCCCGGCTACCGAGAAATCATCCATGAAGACTTCAAGGTAGTCTTCTACCATATCCGTAAAGATCACCATCATACACCGTTGAAAAGTTGTCGGTGCATTGCATAAGCCAAATGGCATCCGCTTAAAAGCAAAAGTGTCATAGGGACAAGTGAAAGTTGTTTTCTCTTGATCTTTCGAGGCTATAAGGTTTTGGTTGTAGCTCGAATATCCATCTAGAAAGCAATATAAAGTACGACCGGCCAACCTATCAAGCATTTGGTCAAGGAAGGATAGAGGAAAATGGTCTTTTCGTGTGACTTTGTTCAGCTTCCGATAGTCCATACACACTATCCACCTGGTCACCGTTCTTGTGGGAATCAACTCGTTCTTATCATTGGTGACCATAGTTATGCCCCCTTCTTAGGGACACATTGCACCGGAGAAGTCCGTAAACTGTCGGAAATAGGGTAGACCACCCCGGCATCCAACCATTTGATAATATCCTTCTTGACCACGTCTTCTATGGCTTCATTGAGTCTCCTTTGATGTTCAACAGAGGGTTTGGCATATTCCTCTAAGTTAATCTCGTGCATGCAAAATGCGGGGCTTATTCCCCGAATATCTGCCAAAGTCCACCCAATAGCTTTCTTCATCTTGTGGGGCACCGCCAGTATAGAGTCAACTTGCACGTTAGTCAAACAAGAGGAAAGAATAATCGGTAAAGTAGAACAAGGGCCAAGAAACTCATACCTGATATGTGGAGGCAATGGCTTCAACTCCAAGATAGCAGGCTCTTTAATTGAAGGCTTTGTAGGAGGAGTTTTCCTATTCTCAAGTTCCAAGGAAAGTTTCCAGGGTGCATAGTTGTATGACCCCATTCCTTGCAAAGAATTAACATATTCCATGAATCCATCCATCTCGTCATCATCGAAGTTGAGCAAAACGACCTCCAACATATCTGTCA
>AWOL01S0053556.1:0-11737 GCA_000715115.1 Nicotiana otophora
AGAGATTAGTCTTTTCATCTTCTCAAACGTACTACATGATATTCTAGTTTATGATACCGTAGGAAAAAAAAATGGTAACCTTTTATTGAAGTTTTGCCACTTTGCTGATTACTTCTTAATTTGAGTTCATTTAATGCAAAAAATCCTAAAGAAGAATCAAAGATGGTAAACACCTTTTAGCTGAGGATCAATTGGTCACCACTGTACCAATGTCGATGCATAAAACCAATGTGATATTCCTACTAGACAGCGAATTGGTTCTGATTACCCTCCACATCTAGTTCTATTTGGCAGATCAAAACTATTGGAACTTTGTCATGTGAAGAAGTTGCACTTGGCCAGCAGAAGGAAATATGCAGATTGCAACGAGTAGCAAAGCTTTGATACATACGTTACTTAAAGTACCTGTATATCTTATCAAAGATTTTAATGTGCTCTCTTCATTTACTGTAGCAATGCTTGAAGTCTTTAGTACCATGTTGGTCAAGCGCAGACTTTTTGTAAAATTTCTATTTAAAAGAACTGAAGCAGAAGCATTGATCAAGTAATTTATGCTTCTTGGTGGAGGCACCTATGCCATGGCACAATTCATTTCCAGGTGAAGAGCAATGCAAATGCCAGAATCTGCTCGAGTGAACTAGGACAAAAAGATAATACCTTTAGCTGCTAAAGAACGACTTGAAATTATGCAACAATGACACTCAATTTTAGAAAATCAAAGATGTACGTAAACTGGCCATCGCTTGATGGAAACTAAAGAACTTTAACAAGAACAACACTCAATAGGCAAATCGGCCGTCGCTTGATGGCAACTAAAGAATTTTAATTGCAATCCCATATCTTCATGGTGTATATCAACCATTATTACTAGGGACAACTCAAAGTAGTTATTTTTGCTTCAGCCAGGAGGAACCCCACAAGGTTGCACAATGAAATAAACCATGTACGGATTACATTAAGGATTGATACTTCCAGGGATATCATACTTATTGGTGAACGACAAACCATTACAGAAAATTCTGAGGGTATGATCTATATTCCCTGCCTGTGCATGCCAAAGTAGCTGTTAACTCAACCAGAGGTAAGGAAAACTTGCAAACTCAACAGTTAGAGCATTGTTAGTCTTTGGATGCTCTACTTGGTATACTGCCTTTGTAAACAACTCCACTGTAAAACCAAAGAGGTAACCGACAAAAAGTGCTTCAGCTTAATCATTTTGAATCACCTTTTTCAAGCTTTTCAATTTCTTCCTGGTGCCTTCTCTCCGCTTCTTGAAGTTCTCTTTCGGCATCCTCTTCATCCTCCAACTCGTCGCGATCTTCGAACTCCTTAGTTGCTGCCATTGCTTTAACAACAGGATCTCTTAGCTCAGCAATTAGACCACCACCAACCCTGTATTCTTCTTCATCACCAATCAGGAATAGACGTTGGTCTGGTCCTGAGGCCATCGGTATATCTACTGCCAATAATTTCATATCATACTGCAGAAAGAAAAGCAGGAGGCAAAAACGTTAGCATAAACATGGCTAGAATGAACATGAGACCAGTCAGATTCTTCTGCTTTGTTTATTTATCTGGTGTTTTAGCAACCAAATCGAGAAGCTTCAACTTCTGGTGACCTTTTCTTTTTAGGATACTTCAAGTTCTGGACAACTCTAGTGAAAAAGTATATTTCAGACATTTAGAATTAGAAATACTACACACTAAATGATCATTTGACGAACTAACATTATGGCCTTATTTAGTCCAAAGTGAGAAAGGTAGGGCTCAAAACAATCCAGCTCAAATCATCATATCATACTATATTATAAGCAGCTATATTATAAGCGGGAAGCCCCAAAGTAAAAGTTGAATTACCATATTACCCATTAAAAGATGAGTGACCATTTTGCCCTTAAATTACACATTTACTCTTAGAATTTTTGGTACTTAAAAGTAAATTTACCTTTCAAAAAATAATAATATTGTATTAAAATGAAATTAGATAAATAGACCAATACTTGCCCAAGTGCAATTCACACTTACTACAGCCTATTCAATGCGTTGCAACTGCTTTCATATTTCAATACTCATTGCAACCTTTAGAATACCTATTTAATATTTTAATTCTTTTCAACTTTCAATAATAACTACAAATAGCAAGGTGAACCTTTTCAGTACCTTTTATATCCTACTCAAATCTAAAAAAGCGGACAGTTAACTTATTAAACAATTATTCTTTCTGTCAAGCCATTATCCATTAAACACATCATTCTTCAAAATTATGCATATTGCTTAGCATCAGCTACACAGAAAACCATACTACAAGTGCCAAATCAGGTTAATTGATTTCTTTTTTTAGTCACTTTCCATAGTACTAATTCTATAACTAATTAATGGTATTTTACCTTGTTATGTTCTGTGTAAAAGTTTCCCGATAAATCAAATGATAAAAGGAATTTTGAGAAATTCATGAAACCGTCTAAAATTTTAAATTATTTGTGGTCCACTCTATTTCTATTCTTTTATTTTTTCTTTGGTTCTTTCAGCTTTACAATAATTTAATAACTGTAATATCATTCATTTCTATTTCTTTTTTTCCCTTTTTGTCTATTTATTATTCATTGTATGGTTCGATAACAATATCTCCATTTTGTTACTCTTGTGAGATCTACTGATACGTCATCTTATATTGTGTGGTTTTCATGTTCTTTTAGCATATTTCATAAAAAAAAACATTCTTCTGGCATAATTTTTAGATAGGCTTGTGAGTAATCTGACATAAGGTAACTTTTCTGGTGCATTAACAAACATATGAGCTTGCATTTCATTAATTTTAGTATTGTTATATATATACAGTGGCGAAGCCAGGAAATTCAACAAGGGTGTTCAAACCTTTGCCAGTGGGCTATGTAAGGGTGTTCAAAGTCTATTTTTAATCAATAACAAGTAATATTTTAACTTATACGGAGTATAATTTTCCGGCGAAGGGTGGTCAACTGACCACCCTTGATTGCACGTAGCTTCGCCCCTGTATATATAGTATTGCATCTATAAACTTTTGGTCCTCTAAAACCTATCCTAAAAAGAAAAAATTTTGTCATCTAAATACTCCCTCCGTTCACTTTTACTCAACAAATTTGACTTTTCACGCCCCTTAAGAAACAATGATTGACATGATAATTTTATCACGATAACCCTATTAATTGACACTCAATAATTGAACCCAAATTCCCAAATAACTTCCGAAGAAAAAAATACTCCAAAGAACAATCGAATAAAAGATGACTTTAGTGGACTTTTGTGTTTAACGAAGGGTGATAATGAAGATGTTCTCTGTGAATTCCAATATTGAGCATTGTAAAGCTACAATTGACTATTATTTATTCAAGAAATATTGGTTAATGAATTAAGGGTATAACAGGAAAAAAAAATTGTCTTTTCTTGATATGCGTAAAGTGACAAGTAAAAATAAAAATCTATTTTTAGTATACATGCCAAGTAAAAGTGAACGGAGGGAGTATGTAGTAATTAGAGACATTATTGCTCTTTAGGAAAGGTTGATGATTGGCTTGACATTTTGGTCAAATAATAATCGCCAGCATATTCTTTTTACGTACTGTTCTAATAATGCTTTAATTAATGTATGTTTACTGAGTATGTTATTTATATTACTGGTATGGTTTTTTTATTTAAATTTTTTATCTTTTTCTTTCATTTTACCGTCATTTTATAAATTCACCATAGACATAAGGAGGCAAATAAGTCATTTACTGAGTAGAATTTCAATACCCAATTTATCAACCATTAATAGTAATGTTTATGGGTCGTACAGTTAGTCTTCATATATTTACCTTAGACAAAAGAAAGAAAAAATCGTACTGATTGGCATGGGATACACGTGCGTCCAGAAACTAGTAGATTATAAAACCAATTAACCCGAACTTATGCTCACGGCATCAATATCTAGCTTCATTAAATTTGAAAACTCAGTATATAATGGGTTAAATCTGCAGCCAAGCCAAGTACTGTGACGATTGCAATTTCATATGGATATCTTCTCCTTTTTGGGGGGTCCTTCTCTTATTAGCTGGAAACAAGAAAATATAATGCTTGATAACACTGGACCACAACGTGAGATCCTATATTTGTATTGATAAAGCTCACTAAAATGTCAGTGCATGCAACAACGCCACCACATGCACTTTAACCAATTCTGATCTCTCTCCCTCTCTATATGCACACACATATATATATATATATTGCTTATTGTTAAGTCTTTTAGTTCATGATGCTATAAAAACTATCCCTTTTAAAGCTTTAAATGTTCCACTTAGGCACGATTAGTCAAAAAAAGGAAAGTTACTGGCAGTTTTGAAGCTCAAGATATATGACAATATTCAGGTATGAAGAGAAAATTGCAAAGACACACAGTTAGGCTTCATCATATAAAACAGAAGAAGAAGCTGATTTGAAATCAAACCTGGCCTTTCTTGTTCTTGACTTCAACACTCACTAAACCTTTCCGCTCAGAACCTCGTATTGGAAAAATCAGAAAACATCTTTTGCCCCTAAAACGTGGCTTGAAGTTCTTAAGGGTAATACCACCTCCTGACATCACATATGCTCTCAAGTCTGTTCCAGAGAGTGGAGCACCCATAACCTCAAGAATTCCAGCTTCTGTATTAAGTCTTCGCATTGCCATTCTGTACACCTTATCAGGATTGATGGTAAATCTTGAGCGAAGATACAAGCCCTAACATAACAAAGCAAAAGTTTTCTTAATTATAGTTATCAAGAAAAAGTACAGAGGATGCTTGTTCAGCAAGAATTCAAGACATAGAAAGAAGAAGGAAAACTGGGAGACTTCAATCATAGACTATCCACTGTTCAAAGCACTAAACAGTTCCTAGTGCCAACTATCAAGCAGGTAGAAGGAGTTGGAGCTCCACATATTGTGATGCGCAACTTTGAATGTTAACTTGGATTGATCATTTCAGGACTTTGAAGTTCATGGTCCAAAAATTAGCTTTTTACCAAACCAATTATGCCGTTAAGCCTTTGATTTGCGAGGTTGAGAAGTTCCTATCAGCACCTACTATATTCCATTATTACCTAACAAAAAGGTCCTTAGACATATTTGTGGGTTTTTTGTTAAGCTTCCTCACATTGCCGTTCCAAACCTGGATAAAGGAGAAGGGTTGTGGTAGGCTGACAGCCATCGTAAAACTAGGCAATTTCATGATAAATCCTCACATCCAGAGGATGCAAAGCAAAATATAAGTAAGATTTGCTCCAGAACATGTTCATTAAGTTCTTAAATAAAGCTCATGGAGTAGACATATTTGTGGTTTAATTATTTATTTTCTATTTTCACAAAGAACATTCCAACTCTCACATTAACAGTTTTTTTATAAGGCACAGTATGACATCAATACCAGCTAAGACACACTGAGGATGCAATTAGCACATTCAAAAGCTCAGCAAAGAGCAACTCGAACAACAATATAATTTCCAGAAACGCACAGTTTACACATCACATATATCTTACGCATCAGCATCAAAGTGAAAACACCAATAAAATAGCCCAACACAATCAACTACATTCAAACAGGAACTTAAGAAGAAACTCACAGCAAACGCGACAATGGCGGAGGAAAGAGCAAGGAAGCCATACTTGGCCATGCCTTCAGACAATCCAATAAAAGTAGTAGCAATCCCAAACAGAACCCTCCAAAGCAAAATGCAAACCATAACACCCGCTGCGCCAAACAACACCAGAGAATTCCTTTTCCAAAATGCCTCTATCTGCAACCCCACAGCTCCCTTGTACCGCGTAGCCGTGTCCTTTGCAGCCACAACCGGATTCTTCAACAGATTTTTCCCAAAATTCCCACTCTTAAACGAGAAGTACCTAAACCCTAACAATTTCCTCAAATTACCATCTGGGTCCAACTTCTTAGTACCAGGGTTTTGCAAAATCCGGGGTAACGGCGAAGACGAAAAATGGACTCGTTGGGAATTTGAAACCCATGGATTAATAAAGGGTTTTTCGATTAACTTGGGATGATTAGAAAGGAAATGAGAAATACCACTGGAAGTAGCATTGGGGTTTGAAAATTGAGGGGGTTTTGATGAAATGTACTGACAAATATTCCTCAGGACGAATTTTGAAGATGATGATTTCGACATTTCCACAACTGATACAACCTGAACCTGGGGATCGATTTAGATTCACGTAAAGCACAAACTCTCAGGAATATTGGTGAGCAGATCAAAATAAGATAATCGTTGAGTAGCTGAATATTTGATAGGGAAAGTGGAGCTAAATACAGAAATAGAAAGTGGATTTTAAAAGTTACTTGGACAAGATTTAAAGCGCCTCTAGGAGCAATGAACATTCGGTAGCTTACTCTACAGGGCAGGCTGCTCTGCAAATCTCTCCCGCTCAGGTCAGCGGTGTAGTCAATCGCTCCTTGATAACGAATTTTTGATTTTTCTCCCCCTTGTAATTTGATAAATTTCACTTCAGTTCTTAAAGAAATTAAATTGTACTTACTCAGTTATAAAACAGATTATCATTCTTTCTTTATTACTCCGTTAAAAAAAGATTTACACATTTGAATATTTTCTTAATAAAAAGTATTTATAGTCACATAAATATTATTATATTTTAAGATCACATTATCTGAAAAAGTCTTCTTTTTTATTAAAATTTGTGCTAAATCAAAGTAGGACAATTTTTTCGAAACGGATGGAGCAATCTTTTAGATATTACTTCTTTTTTTCTTTTTTTTTTCTTCACAAAGTTATCAAGGGGAAGAGGGAATGCAACTTGCTTATTAGTAGCCCTGAATCACTGCTATTAGAATTAGTAACACTACAATTCAGTCATGACCTTTTAGCTATTGGATGTCTCTGTATGAGCCTGTGTCATTCTTTGGACTTTTTTCTTGAGGTACATTATTCAGGAATTTTCAGAAATCACTATTGTTTTGTGATTATTAACTTCCTATAGCTATCATATACATAATTACTTCCTATAGCTACTATTCAGTTATTCCGGTAGTGTATTCGATGTATTCGCGCGACTGTATTCATAAATACAGCAGCAAAAAGTGCTTAAAATCATGGCAGTCCAGTTGTACGCCCATGTATTCACGCTGTTGTATTCATGAATACAGCAACAAAAAGCGTCTAAAATCAGGGCAGTCCAGTTGTATGCGCATGTATTCACATGTATTCGCGCTGTTGTATTCATGAATACAGCAACAAAAAGCGCCTAAAATCAGGACAGTCCAGCTGTACGCGCATGTATTCGCGTTGTTGTATTCATGAATATAGCAGCAAAAAGCGCCTAAAATCAGGGTAGTCCAGTTGTACGCGCATGTATTCAAATGTATTCGCGCCATGTATTCATGAATACAGTAACGACAATCACCTTAAAAATAGGTATGTCCAACTTTCTAATAACGGAAATAATATCAATTAGCGTGATACACTCCTAATATAACTCAACAAAATCAATTCTTACATGCCTCATTATCAACCCAATTAATTGGAATGATTTTTCTGTTGTATTTAACTTTATTATTTAGTGTGTTTCAATATTTTTTTATTGTTACATTTATTAGATTCAATATTTGTATTTATTGTATTCGCTATTTTATATTCAGTGTATTCAAATGAATTTGTATTAGCAGCATTTTAGTTATTCCTAATACATGTTATTACTGTTGTATTCAGTATATTTCATTGGTTGTATTCACTGTATTTCTATTTATATTCAGTATATTATATTGTATTTCACTATATTTTAAAATTAAATATATTTCAATGTTTATATCATGTATTCATGCATGAATACATGTGTATTTAACTGTATTAAAAAAATACAAACCTTTGAAATACATAAATACAAGCAAAAAATAATGTATTTATATAAAAAAAAAAATATAACATATTTGAGTGAATTCGTACATAATGCAATGTGTATGTATCATTGTATGTGACTAAATAGCAAAGAATGGAAGAAAGTTCGCTGCATATGGTATTTTTTCAGCCAAGCAAAATATTGTATACATTGTATTAAAACAAAAAATGGACACGAACAAAAATTCCGGCCCTCAAATCTTCTCCGACGTAAAAAATATTGTAGTATCCGTGTAGAGGAATCCATTGGATTATCCGGCGTAGAGAAATTTGCAGTCTCTTTCTTTCTAATATTGCAGTACAAATCCATTGCAAATATCTGGCGTAGAAACTAAATCCATTGCAAATATCCGGCGTAGAAATTAAGCAGTACAAATCTTTTGCAATATCCGGCGTATAAACTAAGCAGGTATTATGCTCGAAGAGAGAGAGAGAAGGAGAGGGAGAGAAAGACGAAAAATTTTGTTGGAATTTTGAGGGAGAATCATGTGTTAATTGAAAGAAAGAAAGAGAATGGAGAGAGATAGAGAGAGAGAAGAAGAAAAATTTGAGAGAGAATCTTGTGTTAATTGAAAGAAAGAGAGAGAAAAAACATAAATAGCATATTTCATGCCTCAATGGTAGTATATACTATAAATACCTATTTTGCTATAAAATATAAAAGGTAGCTATAGAAAATAATATTTTAAAATAATTTTGATTTATAATAAATAAGGTGTATACCTTTGCTATAAGAGGCAAAAATTCCTACATTATTTTTAATATTATAGATCGTGAATTTACAATGACGAAATTTAAGTGTTAAGAACTGAATTCTAAATATAATATGTGTGCAAATTAAATATATTTTAACATAAATACAGTTTTTAAACAAAAGCAAATCGAACTCGCATGTGAGCTTCCACCTCAGCCTCTGCCTCTAGAAGCAATTAGTCGACATTGCGGCCAAACGCACACGTAAGTATACACGGTCGTCAAGTAATAATGTGATTGAAAGTCGGATGTCGAACCCACGAGGACTTGTGATTAACTATTAACTAAATTAGACCATCCTAATTATCTAAACAAGGATTAACCTAGAAGTGTTTGAATCTAAACTAATTAAAATAAAGAAAAAAAATAAATAGTGAACTTTGAACAGAGGAAGAGAAGATTTTTGTGTTATCAATGTGATGAAAACGATCTAGGGTTATGGGCTATCTAACAATCCTATTGTATTCTTCAATTGAATTGACTAACTAATTCATCTAGCTTATTGGTTGACATGGTTAATATTGCTCATAAGAATCTGTCGAGTTCTTACTCGCCTATTCAAGCTAACCTAACGCCTATATGTCTATAAATTTAGAACTAGCAAGAACACATTTATAATTCTTGTACATCAATCAAGCAAGGCAATTAGGTATATGTCTATCCTAACCGCGAATCCATTTCCCGATGCCCATGTTCAAGAACTTGCTTTACTCAATCATGTATGCAATCTAGAATTCTCACTTTCGAGTTCAACTCTAGATTCGTAGATAGTATTCAATTGGTGATCAAGCAATCAAATAATTAAGCGTAGGATTGAATAAATAAACTAATATGATAAATCAAGAAACCAAAATCAATATTCGAATAACAATAGTCATGAAAGAACCACAGCCATAGAACGTGAAGTTTAGCTCCACATAGACATGGTATCCAAACAACAAATCATACAGAAAAACATAAACATTACTAAGTTTGGCGTAAGAAGATGAAATCCGGCGTCCACGGCGGATCCTTGCTCTCCCTAGGTCGAATCCCTTTCAAAAAGTGTGTTCGATGCCCTAAAATAGGCGTTTTTGACACATATATTGAGTACAAAAGTTGTGGGCCAAAGTTTCCCTTTTCCTTTTCCGAATCAGCTTCAGGGATTGATGCTGGAGTGGATGCTTCGCGTCCGCCTCAGCTTGAACTTCTCAGCATCGGATGTTGGGGTGGATGTTTCACGTCCACCCTTTGTTCCCTCAACTTTGTTGTGCCTAGGTGCGGATGCTAAGGTGGATGCCTTCTCCCAACTTTACTGATAAGGGTGAACCAACTAGCCTTTTTTCCAAGGTAGATGCGACGCATCCACCCTCTTCTCCTATAGCTGGAGCACCGTTTCTTCATTTTTGTACACCAAACATCCTAAATCATCACATACAACTTAATTAGTCATAAAATGAATAATTAACGCAAGTTAAATATTTTAAAGACCAAATAGCATCAAAAAGAGATTAAAACATGGGTAAAGTAATATTAAAACACATAAGAATATGCCCAACATCACCACCCCACACTTAAACCTTTGTTCGTCCTCGAACAAACCATCACTATAGTAGACGAAACAAAATTAAGCTCCTATCATTCAAATCCCGACACGCCTATGACCATGATTGATTGCAACAATCAAACTCTAGCATATGCATTCAACATAAACTTCCTTTTAACTTATGTCATATCTATACTATATTAAAAGTGGGAAGGCCGTAAGTTAAAAGTTAAATTACCAAAATATCCCTTTTAATTATTAACCTATTTAAATTAAGTAACCTAATTAAAAAAAATGCTTAGCAAACAGGCTTAAAGGGAAAGACGCTTACTCATTGTTACGAAGAGATATGCTCCTTCACAAAGTTCACAAAGTTCCACATTCTGTAGTTATACATCCAACGGAAATTTTCTCATTCAAACCACTTCACTTATTCACTTATTTTGTTCTTCTATTATCGCTTATTACTACTTTTATACTGTCAACGTTTGTTTTAATTTTGATTTGGAAGCGTCTAAATCAGGAGCGGATCTATGTTGCAAGTTAGGGGTACCACGGCACCCGCTCGCTTCGCTCAAATTTCTACCATGTACATAATATCTCTGTGAAAAAATATATAAATGGATAGAATGACACCCAAAAGTCAAAAAGTGAAAGTGGGTGCCATTGGTTTAGCCTTCCCTTTGAAGGCTTTTCTTGGCCTCAAAAATGCAAGTTCGATTCCCTGTTGGAACAGCTCCTTTGATTTTTTTTCTACTTATTAAAATTTCTTTTATTTTTAGTTGAACCCCAGGGCCTCATATCTTTTCCTTCTTTTTCGGTTCTTTCCCTCCTTTTATTACTTGTTAAGTCTCTCTTCTTCATTTTTTTAACTTTCAGTCCTCATTTTGTTTCTATCATTATACCTTACTTTATAAATAATTATTTTTTATAGTAATTTTAATTAATTTTAATTAGAATATAATTTCTTTATTTTTAATGAAACGATATAAATTTCTATATTGGAATATAATTTGAGCAATATCTTCTATTGGGTTTTGAAAAAGAATTAATTGGCTTGATTGATAGTCATTTTGAGTTGAATATCATAGGTTGAATGTTGAAGGTTTTTCTTTGAAAATAATTATCATATAACTCAACAATTAAGATGAAAAACTAAACAAAGAACAATACAAGTAAATTAATCTAGTCAAACAAAGAATATAGTGTAGTTGAGGTATGTTGAAGTTTTTTAAAAGACACACTAAATAGTCTTAAAAAGAGGGTAAATAGGAAATGGAGGGAAAATAAAATTTTCAAGTAAAATTTTAAGTTTTTCCCTCTTGACAATGAGACATTGTCCCATATTGGAAGAGAAAATAATTTTTGGTGGGTATATATATAATTACTCTTCTTGTAGCTCTTAAAGAGTTAAGAAGAAAGCAAGCCTCGCGGCGTCGTCGTCGTCGCTCGCTCGGCTTCGGCTTCGGCTTCAGATTCGGATTCGGTAAAATGATCGATTGATTGATTAATTTTTTGGACCAAATTTATTTGTTAATAGTAAATATT
>AWOL01S0053561.1:0-19613 GCA_000715115.1 Nicotiana otophora
TTTTGATGAATCATCGATTAATATTCATCGATACATCTAAGTAAGTTATAAGTCGATGAATCAGTTTATAAATAGATATATTTGATGATAAAGTATATATACTAATTAGTATCTTTCCAAGTCTATCCCTAAATGAACCCGACTCTGTGGTCCTAGCGCTTCGTGTTCTTATATATATATATACACACACAAAAACACTTCACTGTAATACTTTAACTATATATATAGCTTGTTATAGTATATGTTAGTGTCTATATATATAGCTTGTTAAAGTTTGACCATATTTGACCTATTAATTTAACTCGTTTACTTAATACTAATAGCTTCTTTTGTTTATTTAATTTGTGATCCATATATATATATATATATATGTCAAAGATGTTTAGTATTAATTCTTTTATTTTTCATTCATTCATCACTAATAATGCATGGCATAGCTAGATTAATCGATATAAGTCGAGACGTTTTGTTTTTACTATTAGTCGATATAGGTCAAACGTTTTGTTTTTAATATTCATCGATGCATCTAAGTAAGTTATAAGTCGATGAATCAATTTACAAATAGCATGTTATATATAGTATATGTTAGTGTATTCATTATTTGTATTACAAAAGTGTTAACGAATTACATTTATATTATTTAGATAGTAAATATAAAAGTAATTCGAAAGTTTGATCAATGTTGACGTAATAACCGACAAACTTTGGTCGGTTATTTTGCAGAAAATAACAATTACCGACCAAAGTTGGTCGGTAAATGCTTCCCCTACATTAACCGACCAACGTTGGTCGGTAATTTTAAATATAAATTCTTAAATACTATAAAATATTTTAAATAATAAAATAATTATTAAAATTTAAAAAATTGGATCCAGATTACCGACCAACGTTGGTCGATAATCCAAAATTTTCATGTCTGACCAGCTGGGTCAATTCGTTGACCAATTTACCGACCAAACTTGGTCGGTATTTAGTTTAAAGAAAATGTAAAAAAAATGTTTCCCCAGTTTCCGTCCAACCTGGACGGTTTTTGGTCGCTTTTTTTGACCGACCAACGTTGGTTGGAAATAGTTGGTCGGTTTTTAGCAGCTTTTTAGTAGTGCGACCGAACACAAAGCCGAGGGACGGGATTTTTAGTCTCATTTTCATATTTTGGAACCCTAGACTTGGTAGAAGGCGATTTTGAAGAGGGGAGTTTCCTCTACAAACTATGGGTAAGTGATCTGATCTATTTCAAATTTTATTTTCATATTTTGGAACCCTAGACTTGATAGGAGGCTATTTTGAAGAGGGGATTTTCTTCTACAAACTATGGGTAAGTGATCTGATCTATTTCAAATCATATTCCATCAATATATCATATGTTTTAACATCAAATCATGTGAACCAAAGTGAAACTTTGGGAAATTTTATCATATATTGAAACATAGGAATATGAGTTTTGAGAGTTAATTTGGATTTGGATTTTGAAAGTAATCACATATATGAACTCGTGGGGTCACTGGTAGTCAGAATCTACCATTAGACCCGGGTTTTGACCGGGCGGGCCTTGGGTTGAGTTTTGTTGACTTTTGATGATTTGTGTAAAGATCATAACTTTATTTATTGAAATTGATTTCTCTTACATTATTTAACGTTATTAACTCGATTTTGGTTACATTTGTGCAGAGCGGAGGTGAATTGGAAAGGAAAAGCTATTTTGCATATTGATTGAGGGCTTTTGAGGTAAGTATCTTGCCTAAAGTTGTGTGGGAGAAACTACGCCGTAGGGATTAGTTTGTTTACACTATTTGAAATACGTGAAAGGCGTGTACACAAGGTGACGAGTGTGTACATGAATTATATGTGGAAATTTGACCGACTTAGACTCTTAGGTTCTCATGTACATTGAAAAAATAAAGTTGTCTCATCATGTTATATCCTACATTACTAAATTTACCCTTACATCTCGTATTTGATGTTTATTGGTTCATGTTCTACCCTTGTTGACAAATATACTCTTATATGTCTTAATTGAAGTTGTTGCCTCTTTTATTGCCATGTTATCTCTTCCGTAGTTGATTATCCTTAATTGAAGTTATTGTTATCTCTTCCGTAGTTAATTATCCTTAATTAAAGTTATTGTTATATCTTCCATTGTTGACTTATCATTATTTGAGGTCGTTGTTACATGTTATCTCTCCTATTATTGAGTTACTCTTATTTGATATCGTTGTTACACTCTCTCTCTCTCTCTCTCTCTCTCTCTCTCTCTCTCTCTCTCATTCTTGAGTTCTTGTTTGAAACCATTATTACTTGTTATGTCTTTCATTGTGAGGTCGTTCTTCCATTCTTTGTGTTTAGTAATTCTTATGTTGAATTACTTTCCATACTCACGTGCTATCGTTGTTGATGTTGTACTTAGTGATGTCAAGCCGAGGTCTATGTGTGGTTGTGGTATTGGGATTGTTTTGAGTAAATGTTTTGGCATATGGGCACATGTGGTGTGAGTTGTTATATTATGTTGTTATATTTTTGGCGCACATGATATTGTTGAGAGGATTGTTAGCGTGTATGCACGTGAGTTTTCCGTGCTATTGTTATTATTGATATTTGCACATGCGGCATTACAAGGCGGGCTATATATGTGGGTTTGCGCGTGCGACGAGACAAGGCAAGAATATTATTATGCGCGTGCGGCAAGATAAGACGAGCATTTACTTTATATTTGCGCACGTGGAGAGACAAGGAGGGCTATGCCGGGGATGATTTGTGATGACTTGTGATGGCCTGGGGGCATTGTTGTTGATAATATTTGTATAGTGGTATGCCTAATTTGTGTGAGTCATGCATTTTATATTTTGTGCGTTGTTTCCTATGTACCATTTGTTGTCTCTTATCGTACTTGTTGACTCGAGTTATGATAGAACACTTGCACAAGCATACACGTACTTAATTACTCACATCGGTTTAAGAAGATGAACCCTGATATTTATAAATCATTTACATGTATTCTCGTATTCTTGCCTTCTATGTGAGAGTTGTATTATTGGCACGTGAATTGTCCGTGCAGATATGAGATATTTCTGCTATTGGCACGTGAGTTGTCCTTGCGGTTATGAGGTATTGTTATTGTTAGCACGTGAGTTGTCTGTGCGGATATGAGATATTGTCACTCCCTTAGCACGTGAGTTTCCCATGAAAATAGGAGGTACTAATGGTATTAACGCGTGAGTTGTAGGTGTAGCACATGAGTTGTTCGTGCAGTTGTGAATTTTAATGTGGGCACAAGATGCCAAGTGAATAAGGGTTCGTGAATTGGGACCCATGATTTGTGATTATGAGGTGTGGTACCTCGGGGAAATTCTTGATTAAATCTTGTGTGAAAGCTGTTGTTTTTATTGGGTTGTTACTTGTTTTCCTTACTTGGTTTCGCAGGACTTTAACTGTATTCAATTTACTATACACTATTATTACCTATTTGTTCATTGTTGCTAATTGTTGCTTCCAGTTTTCTATTACAAGTATTGTTTGTCGTTTTTACCTTGCTTAGCTTTATATTGATATTGTTCCCTGTTAGTTTCACATTCATACTTGCACAGGTTATTATGTCTAGTAGGTGTCTTGACTGTTCCTCATTACTACTCCACCGAGGTTAGTCTTGATACATACTGGTGCCGCTGTAGTATACTCATGCTACGCTTGGTGTACATTTTTGTGCATATCCAGGTACCTTGGAGCTTGTTGACCATTAGATAGCTGACCGAGTATTGCAATGGAGACTTAAAGGTACACCTGTCATTGCATTCGCAGGCCTCGCAGCCACCTTCTGAAGTATTTACTTTGTAATGCTTATTTCTATTCCGGAACAGTTGTACTTATAGATTTTATAGCAAACTCAATAGAGCATATAACTTGTACTGTCGGTTTTGGAATGTTATGTATCTATCTTGGATTTTTAGTCAGGATAGAAATTTTTATTTCATGCTTAATAGTTAATTGGATAAAATCGGTTGTTAATTCGGTAAGTGTTAGGCTTACCTAGTCTTAGAGACTAGGTGACATCACGATTTCTAAGGAGGGATATTGGGTCGTGACAAGTTGGTATCACAGCTCTAGGTTCATAGGTTCTACTAGTCATAAGCGAGTTTAGTAGAGTCTTACGGATCAGTATAGAGATGTCTGTATTTATCTTCGAGAGTCTACGAAATTGTTAGGAAATTTCACTTCTTTCATTCCTATAATGCGAGTTTATTAATCTCGGAGTTTTTCCCTTTGTAATTATATTCTCTCACAGATGGTGAGAACACGAGCTGTAGTTATTGATGATGCTACCCCTGCAGCTGGTGTTGCTAGGGGCTAGGGCAGAGGCCAAGAAGGAGCACGTGCTACAGCTAGAGCACCTGCCAGAGCAACAGTTGAGGAGCCACCAGTAGCTCTGGTTGGGGAACAGGTAGCGGGGGCACCTGTTGCTACCTCGGGACTTCAGTAGACTTTAGCATTGTTCTTGAGTATGTTTGGTATATTGGCTCAGGAGGGATTGATTCCGGTTGCGCCAAGTACTTCACTGACCAGGGGAGGAGCTCAGACTCCCGCCGCCCGTTTTCCAGAGCAGCGAGTCCACATTGGTCAGGTTCGAGGTGTCATGCCTGCACAACCTGTTATTCCGGCTCAGCCTGCGGTCAGGCTAGGGGCATCTAAGGAGGAGCAGCTGAGACTTGAGAGATTCAAGAAGTATCTTCCTCCTACCTTCAGTGGCTTAGCTTCAGAGGATGCACCTGGTGTTTTGGAGAAATGCCATCGTATTCAGCTCCATTGGTATTGTGGAGACGAGCGAGTTTACTTTTACTACATTCCAGTGTTCGGGAGCAGTGTATTTGTGGTGGAGGGCTTACGAGTAGGGTATCCCAGCCGATGCAGCTTCACTTTCATGGACTCGGTTTTCAGAGATGTTCTTGAGAGAGTTTGTTCCTCATACCGTTCGGGATGCATGGCGCGCAAAGTTCGAGTAGCTGGGGCAGGGTACTATGTCAGTGTTAGATTATGTTGATTTGTCCAGACATGCACCTTCTTTGGTTTGTACAGTTAGAGAAGGAGTCTGCAGGTTCATTGAGGGTCTCAGTTATGGTATCCGATTCAACATGGCTCGGGAGTTGGAGTTGGAGTTGGAGTTGGATGTACCATTTCAGCAGGTGGTAGAGATCGCTCGCCGATTAGAAGGCATGCGAGGCCACGAGAGAGAGGTTAGGGAGTCTAAGAGGACTCCTGGACCGGGAGGATCTACTTATCCCTATATTTGAGGTAGTGTATGTCATGGTAGAGGCTTTGTGGGTCAGTCAGTTCAGCTTGCACTTCAGGCTTCATATGGCAATTCAGCTTGCACCTGTACCGGACAACTTCCACAACCACGTCAATAGAGAGGTTGCTTTGGGTGTGGATATACCATAGCCATATGGTGAGATATTGTCCAAGACTCCAGAAATATTGTTACATCGGGGTATTCAGGTTGTAGGTTCTGCGCTAGTTGCTACTATACTTGCACCGCCATCTAGGGATAGAGGTCAGGCGAGTAAAGATCGCCCTAGAGGGGGAGTCCAGGCTCATTGTTATGATCTTCCTGGTTGGGCAGAGGCGGATGCACCAGATGACATCCTTACATGTATGAGTTCAGTTGAGTATAGAGATGCATTTGTGTTACTTAGATCCTGTCCCATTTATTGGTAAGATTCATCCTACCTTGCTTTAGTTATGGTTGTGTTTTGTGATTATTGTACTATGTTCATGTGTTCATGCCAGCTGGGGAATTTTATTATGATAGCCCGTGTCTATCGTTCTGGTTTGATTGCTATTGTATGTCATGAGACTTAGGTAGACTTTCTATTTGTTAAATATGATATGACTTGATGTGATCTCCGGATGGTTTGGCTCGACTTTTGGTTTGGGTGCTCTACATGTATAGGAAGTTGTTACGTGTTTTGGTTCTAGTTCTACAAGGTTGAGTTAGTAGATTGGTTTAGTTACTAAGATATTTATCTTACTCTTGATTCTGACTAGAGGATGGGGACGTAGTGTTCTTTATGAATAGGTGTGTTTGTGTCGGGCTATGTGCCGCGGTGAGGTCATATTAAGGTAAGATTTGTTGTGGTTGTTGTGTGTGTCTTGCTTCTTCTTTGTAGATTGGATCCACAATATGGTATCAGTGGGGAGTTGTGTCTGTTTGGCTTCTTTGACAGCTCTCTTATGTGTTCCTCTTTTCATATTCAGTCATATTCGAGTTGTGCTTTTTGGGTTTGGATTACGATGTATGTGCCCCGGTGATGTTTGAGTTGGCTTGTTGATCGGATGAGAAGTTATGAGTTTCACATGATTCTTGCTTTATTTTAAGCGTTGTGAGGGTTTAGAACAAGGTTCTAATCGATATGAATCTGTTTGTCGGTACCATGCTTGGAAAAGGGCAGTTGTTGTGGTCAGAGTTGTTGCTCTGGGCATATGGATGATGTGCTACATCATGTGGTTATACCTTGTGGGTGTATGCATGAGCAATTGTAGCTAGTTGAGGATTTTATGTTGTGTTTGTGCGATAATAGGGTACTTGGTAGTTGTGGAAATTTGATTCTAAGTCTTTTCGGCATGAGTAGAAAGAATAATCTTCGGTTGAGATGATGTTGTCGATTTTTTGTGGTTTGTGGTGATGTAGGATCACCCGTGTGTATGTGCATGGTGATTTCATATGGTGGCTTGATGCCTTGGGAAATATTCTTGGCATGTTCGAGGTCGAACGATTGTTTAAGAGGAGGAGAATGTAATGATCTAACAGGTCATTTTGGAGCTTTAAGGTTCCGTTCAGTGGTTCCAGGTCTTGAATGGCTTCATATTGTGAATTATGACTTGCGTGAATGGTCGGATTCAATTTTCTAATGTTTCGGACTGAATTTTGATGGGTGATTCGCACCTTAAGTTGAAATTATTGAGCGAGGTTTGATTTTTGTGAAAACAACCTCGTTGCGGTGTTTTGATGGCTCCGATAGGTTCATATCGTGATTTTTGGACATGGGCATATGCCTGGAATAGATTTCGGAGGTCCGTAGCTTGATTTGTGTTGTTTTGCCGAAAATTGGTACTTTAAAGGCTTAGAATTTTTACAAGTTTGACCGTAGGTTGACTTCATAGCTATCGTGTTTGGATTTCTATTTCGGGACTTGGAATAAGTCTGTTTCGTCATTTGGAATTTTTCCGCAAAGTTTGGCTTCATTCCAAGTTGATTTGATAGTAATCGGACGTGTGGTCGTGTTTTCAAAAGTTCTTGAGTTTCATGTTGATTTCATGTGTTTTGGAGGTACGATTCGTGGTTTCGGATATTATTTTGATGATTTGATCATGAGAGCTAGTTCGTGTTATGTTTTTAGACTTGTGTTGATATTTGGTTTGGAGCCCCGAGGGCTCGGGTGAGTTTTTGGACGCGTAACAGAGTGTTTGGAATGATTCTAGCACTGCTGGTTTTTTGCATAGATGCCTCATGTCACGCAATTACGAGATATGGATCGCATTTGCGATAGTAGGCTTAGTCTCTAGGTGCGCATTTACGAACCCTCTATTCACATATGCGAAGGTGGTGTGGGTTTAGCACTGATCGCATTTGCGATCATCTTGATCGCTTTTGTGATAGTCCAAAGTACGCATTTTCGATCCAATCGTCGCATATGCGATTATAGCAGGGAAGTAGGTTCTTCACAATTGTGATGCCTGCGACTGGACAAAAAGCTGAGGGATGGGATTTTTAGTCTCATTTTCATATTTTGGAACCCTAGACTCGGTAGGAGGTGATTTTGAAGAGGGATTTTCATCTACAAACTTTGGGTAAGTGATTCTAATCTATTGCTAATCATATTCCATCAATATCATATATTTTAACATCCAATCATGTGAATCAAAGTGAAAATTTGTGAAACTTTATCATGTTTTTGAAAAAACAAGAATTTGAGTTTTGAAAGTCGATTTGGACTCGGATTTTGAAACTAATCATATATATGAACTCGTGGGGTCATGGGTAGTCAGAATCTACAATTAGACCCGGGTTTTGACCGGGCGAGCCCCGAGTTAACTTTTGTTGACTTTTAAGGAATTGTGTAAAGATCATAGATTTGTTTATTGGAATTGAGTCCCTTTGCATTATTTGATGTTATTTAGTCGATTTTGATTAGATTTGTGCCTACCGGCGGTACATTTTAAAGGAAAAGCTATTTGTGAGTATTGATTTAGGGCTTTTGGGGTAAGTATCTTGCCTAACATTGTGCGGGAGAAACTACCCCATAGGGATTGGTTTGTTTGCACTATATGAACTACGTGAAAGACGTGTGCACGAGGTGATGAGTGTGTAAAGGTATTATATGTGAAAATTTGACCGACTTAGACTCTTAGTTTCTCATGTTCATTTAAAAATGATGTTGTCTTATCATGTTATATCCCCCATTGCTAAATTTACCCTTACATATCTTATTTGAAGTTGATTGGTTGATGTTCTACCCTTGTAGCCAAATATACTCTTATATGCCTTAATTGAAGTTGTTGCCTCTTTTAATGCCATGTTATGTCTTCCGTAGTTGATTATCCTTAATTGAAGCTATTGTTATCACTTCCGTAGTTGATTATCCTTAATTGAAATTATTGTTATCTCTTCCATTATTGATTTATCCTTATCTGAGGTCACTGTTACATGTTATCTCTCCTATTGTTGAGTTACTCTTATTTGATATCGTTGTTACGCACTATCTCTCTCATTGTTGAGTGTTCTTCTTTGAAACCATTATTACTTTCTATGTCTTACATTATGAGCTCGTTCTTCCATTTTTTGTTTTTAGTAATTCTTATGTTGATTTACTTGCCGTACTCCCGTATTATAGTTAATGATGTTGTACTGAGTGTTGTCGAGCTGAGGGCTATGTGTGGTTGTGGTATTGTGTCATGCCCCGACCTCGGGGAGCGCGACCGGTGCTCAACCGAGATACCCTGGTCAAGCAAGCATACTTGATGCCTTCTACCCAACCTTACCCATGAACAATTTAAGAACCAATAATAAGAGATAGACATGAGAAGAGTCAAGTGCTTCACATTCTTTTCCATTACTTAAAGGATATTCATTTATAATTTTCAAAATATCACAGATTCATATTTATAAGAGAAAACATGTTTGCAAAAATACCAACACGTCTAGTTCATTTCCCAATAACCAGGGGGAGCTACATCTTCAATGGATACAGGTGGTTCGTCAGCAGGCAGCTTTGGTCCTCGTTATTAGTTACTCTTTATTCGGCAAGTGTTGGGTGAGCCCTACTCTGTTCCAGGCCTGATTGCACTTGATGTTATACTTTTTGTTTTGAGGTATAGCCGGGGCCTTATCGCCGGCACTTCCATATTACTCTTCTGTTGTACTTAGAGGCTTCGTAGACATGTTATGGGTATTAGGAACAACTCGTAACATGGGATTTAGGAACTTGGATCAACCATACTTGAAACATACGGGATCATCATGGAATTCGACTCTAGAGAGAAGTTTAGCCAACATACCTTGTTTGAGCTTTCCTTAAGTTACTACAACGTCCCAACACTTCTAGCAATATCAATCTATAAGAAGATAGGGAAAATCGAATAATAATTAGAAGGATTCTCATGGTGTAACTCTCTTAGGAATTTTGTTAAACACATATTATGCAAAATCGACTACGAAGCTCTACAATGGTAATCCCTTCCTCCCTCAACCAATTTCAATAAGAAACTACCCAAATTGGTTCAACAATCCCACCTACTACCACCTAATGTCACGTGCATGGCCTATCTCTAACTCCATAACCTAATTAAACCCATAATGATTGCATGAAGGTTTTAGGAAAAGGTATTACCCGAATAGATGATGGTCTAGTGAATGATTCCCTTGAATCTTCAAGATTGGGGCATGGATTGATGATCAATGCACTTAGGGCTCCTTTCTCTCTCTCTAATACACTTCCCTCTCTCTAAAATATGGGTTTAACCCGGCCAAAAATAACCCAAAGTCGTTTTATAAGAAATGGGGTCGAGTTGTAAAAATAGAAAATAGACCCTCTGAACTCAACTCTGCGATCCCAGATTGGACCGCAGAATGATGGTAGGATATAATTGCATATTTTTAGTCCCTTATTGCACTCTATTTTACTGCACTTTATTCATGTTTGAGCTTTAATTGGTAGTGTTTTGCACTAATTGTGTGTTTATGCCTTGTAAGAGTGATTTCGAGTGATGTAGATGTTATGGAATGAATTTGAGCTATTGGGAGCTTTGAAGTCTGATTAAATGCCCAACGGATTAAGACGGGATCGTGTTCGGGGGTCGAGGACCAAGTCTGGACGTCAAAATGCACGAATCTTCACTGCCACGGTGCGTGGGGCTGCGCATGGGGCACCATGGCTGCCTACTTCCTTGCTGCCTGTCAGAACTAGCTCTCTAGATTTCCCTATTAATGCCCCGCATGGCGCGTCACCCCATGCGGTGCACCTGCACAATATTTACAGAGTGATAATCCTATTTCGGTTAGGAGAAGGTGATTTCGTCTGGGACCGACCCTACTTGGTATAAATACATGGAAACATTATTTTCTGAACTTTTGACACATATTCGACCTATGGAGGCTAAGGAGGAGTTGGAAGAGCAAAAGCACAAGGATTTCATCATTCCTTCCTCACTCAAGACATGTGTTTGGATTAAATTTATGTTTTTCATTACTTTAATTATATTTGTGATGAATTGCTCCATATCTATGGAGTAGTTCTCTTTAGGGTTTGATGGATTTGGTGTATTGATGAATGTTTGTGGATTATAACTCTAGTTTTATGTATTGAAGCATTTTTGGATGATTTAACTGTTGCATCTATATTCACTTGTTCATGTAATCAAGATATGCATAACTTGTGATATCTTTGCATTATATCATTGGTTGAGTTCTTTAATTCTTCTTAGTAATCGAAAGAGGCTAGTAGAATCATTGATTAAACCTAGTTAGGAGAATAATCGAAAGAGGTTCTCCTATAGACCAATTTATTACGCATTCTTGCATATCTTCACGTGCTTAAATTGGTTTATCTTGTAAGGTTAAGACTTAATCGAGAAGAGAGGAGTTTTACTGAACGTTTGAACTAATAATTGAGTGAATTCGAGAGACTCACTTAAGCATTAGAAGTGAATTACCTAGAGTTAGATCCCAAAAAATTATCTTGTACCTATCCTATCAACCCCTATTTTCTACCATTGATAACTTCCTTGCTTATTTTTGTTTTAATTGTCACTAGTCAATAGCTTTAGATATCTGTCACATTTAGTTAAAAATAATATAAATCTCAATTGTTGATCATCTTGAATAGAAATCAAGCTAGAAACTACAAGAATACTGTTTAAATTCAATCCATGTGGATACAATATTATACTATACTATATTTGCTTAGCGAGCATAATTTAAGTGTGTGTTGCGAGCTCGTCAATTTTGGCGTTGTTGTCGGGGATTGGCAATCAATAGTGTTTGAAATAGTTTGTAGTGCTAATTAAGAATTTTTTTTCTTTTTATTTAACTTTATCTTTCTCTTTTTACGTTTGTTGTTGTTAACTGTGTGCAGGTTATAGGTTTAGATTGGTGCATGACTCGAGCTTATGCTAAAGAAGTGCTACCATACGAGCCAGAAATTGAAAAATAATTGTGACAGTTGAGGAAGGAGAGAAATCTCACCGAGACATCAAAAAAGGTTAGGCAATCCTCAACCAAAGAACCTATGGCTGGAAACGGTGCTGATAATGTAGATTTGGCTGCAAAAGAAGCAGCCCAACGAAGAGAATAAGCTGCACGAGATGCTGAGGAAGCAGTTATTAGAGATGCGCAGGTTATCTACGAAGAAGAGAGGGGTCGGAGAATTTCTCAACATCAACCCTTGGGTGCAGACCAGTTTGGAAATATAGCTCCCATTCCTGGGAGACCACTTGGAGATTATGCTAGACTAGTTTAGAATCAAGGTTTATCAAGTGTTAGACCACCTCCAATTGCAGCTAACAATTTCGAGTTGAAGCAATGGTTGCTTCAAACCCTTCAGAATTGATGTGTCTTTAGAGGGAAGATGAATGAAGATCCAAATACACATCTAATGGACTGCGGGGAGATTATGAACACCTTTCAATACAATGGTGTGTCACAAGATGCAGTGTACTTAAGGGCATTCCCCTTTACACTTAAATATGATGCAAAGCAGTGGCTTCGAAGCTTGCCCAAGGATCTATTAGAACATGGGAGGAGATGACCAGAAAATTTCTTGATAAATATTTCTCCTCAGCTAAGATGGGCAAGTTTAGATGAGAAATCCATAACTTCTGCCAGAAAGATACTAAAACTATTTTTGAAGCATGAGAGAGGTTTAAGGAGATTGTTCGAAAGTGTCAACATAGCGGAATTGAACTCTGGATGCAACTCCAGGACTTTTGGGATGGATTGACACCGACCTCACATAGAACATTGAGCAATGCAGCTGGAGACCCGTTAATGAAGAAGACTCCAGAGGAGATAGTCACAATCCTTGATGAGTTATCTGAAAATGCAAATCAGTGGCCCTCTGAGAGTGCTGAAAGAAGAAGATCAACTGGTGTTCACCAGGGTGATGCTAACACATCTGTGCATGTACAACTTGATGCTATGGCCAAAGCAATAAGGAAGCTGACCTTAGCCTTGATACAAAGTGAGGAGTAAAGGAAAGTTTTTGGCAGAGAAATGCATTTCTGCGGTCAATTATGCGACCGCAGAATCACTCTGCGGGCCGCATAATAGCCGCAGAGTGAGGCAGGTAAGGGCAGGTTTGGATGCCATTCTGCGGTTGACTATGAGACCGCAGAACTGTTCTGTGGTTCATTATGCGACCATAAAACGGGTCTGCGGGCCGCATAATGACCGCAAGCCCAAGTAGATTTTTCCCAAGTTTTGGACACCAATTTTGAGGCCGATATGCGCACCGCATATCAATTATGTAATCGCATATGCGACCGCATATCCTATTCTGGAGCTTTATTTTTGGGTTTTTATAACCCGGCCCTACTTTGTTAAATAGACGCAATGGACCATTTTTGAGCTAACATCTGATGTTTTAGAGAGAAGTGAGAGTGTTTTAGAGAGAGCGGAAACCCTAGGCTAATTATTCATCAAGTCTTGCTCAAATCTTGGAAGATTAACAAGGACAACCCACAAGACCTTCATCCTAAAGGTATGATTCTACACCCTAACTCTCAATTTCGAATTTTGTGTAGAATTGGGTAATTAGTAAGATAATTTTGTGGCATGAGAGTCGTCCATCTTGCATGCATGTGTTATCAAAGGGTGTAAGAATATTGTTGAGCTAAGAATGGTGGATAATGGGTTTGGAATGATGGAACCCACCATAAAAGAACCTTGAAACGTTAATGCACACTTAGTGTTTGATAAAATGCTCAAATAGGCTAGAACCATGATCATCCTCCTAATTTTTATTCAATTTGTTACATTTTCCAAAATAGATTGAAGTTGCTAAGATTTCCATAATATTTTAGAGTGTAAGGAAGCTCAATTGAGGTATGTTGGCTAAACTCTTCTCTAAGGATTAAACCCCACATTATCCTTGTAAGTTCCAAGTTGTTAATTATAAAATTTTCTGTTCCGAATAAGCTTGTGTTAAAAGATACATGTTCAATATGTATCCCAAAATCCTTTATGATGTTATGTTATCATTGGGAATATGTCCAAAGTATGGGTTGTGCATTAATAATGTTGTGAATTCAAGTCAAGTTCAAACGAAGGCTATTATGCCAAACATTGTGAAAAACCTCTATGTGCCTAAGACTCTTAATTTCTCACATGTGTACTAGAAACATTGATTTAAAATGCCCTGTTGTGGATGATGATGATTCTTGAAAGTGAATAAGGTGAGAATGAAATATTAAATACTGCCGACGTGCCAATAATGATTTTATAATTGTGGACACTAGTGCCAATGAAATGAAAATATGCGAAAGAAGTATTAAATGAGATGATTTGTATAAGAAGGACGATGTCTCTATTGAGACGGCCAAGCCAATTGGGTCGTGATCGGACGTCATGCCGCACACATGGTGGTGATTGTGCTGGAAATTATGATTGTGGTTGATGTCTCTAATGAGATGGCCTAGCCGATTGGGCCGTGATTGGACTCTGTGCTAAAAGAACTGTGGTATTGGTATTATGAATATTGGTATCATGAACGGTGGCATATTGGTACTAAAGGCCTCTCAACTTAAAATATGGAAACTTATTTGAATATTGTCTTGATTAAGGGTTTGATATTGTTTGAGGTTTCCAGTGATATTATAATTGTACTTGCTCATGTTATTTATCATTCTATTGAGAGGGTGTTTTGTCACTCATACTAGTACTATTCAATATGTACTAACGTCCCTTTTTTCGGGGGTGCTACATCTTCAATGGATGCAAGTGATTCCACAGCAGGAGACACTGATCGGTGATAGCGGTACACTCTCTTCCCAGCAGCCTTGGTGAGCCCCACTTCATTTCGGGGTCATGTATCTTTTGTTCCTTGTGTATTGTGCTTGAGGTATAGCCGGCGCCTTATTGTCGGCATCATCATAATACTATCATGTATCTATTATGGGCTCCGTAGACATAGTGTAGGTTGTATATTGGTGTTGGGGAAGTCAAACTAATTATGTTGTGTTTGAATTACTTATTCCACTTCAGACTATAAAAAAAATGTGTGTGAAATTTGAGACTTTAAAATGAAGTAACTAATGGTAAGAATTTGGTAATGCAGACATGATCACTTTATTGTTTGATTAACGAAAATGTGTATTCTCTTTATTCATGGATGAGTTTGGGTAGAAGGAAATCTAATAGGCTTGCTCGGTCGGGTTCGCTCGGTTGAGCGCCGGTCGCGCTCCCCGAGTTCGGGACGTTACAAAGCCTCACATAGCTTGTGATATATGTGGAAGAAGACACCTTACTCATGAATGGTTGGACGCTCATAGAGCCGCTATCTAAGCATTGGGCAGTGGGTTGCAAAACCTAGAGAGACAAGTGGGACAGATTATGACAATAGTACCTAAAAGGGTTCCATGAACTCCCCCCGCTGATACAGAAAAGAATCCTAAAGAAACGGTGAATCTCGTGACCTTGAGAAGTGGGTAAGTGTTGAAAGACCCCACCCCGATCCAAAAAGAGGTAAAACTTGAAAAAGGAAGTGAGGAGCAGCTGAAGAATGATGTTGATAAAAAGAAGATGGGCCAGATAAAAGTTAAGAAAAATAAGAAGGGAGAAACTTCAAGAAGGGAGGAACATGATAAGAGTGAGCATATGCCTGCTCTACCTTTCCCTCAAAAGCTATGTAGAGAAAAGCTGGACAAGTAGTTTGTGATATTTCTGGATGTGTTAAAATAGGTTCGTGTAAATTTTCCATTCACAGAAGTGTTCTAACAAATGCCTTCTTATGCCAAATTCTTCAAAACATATCCTTACAAAGATGAGGAAGACATAGGATACTTCAGTATATTGCAAACCAAACTCCCATAAAAGTGTGGAGATCCCGCGATTTTAACTATACTTGTTCTTTAGGCTCTATTAATTTTGATAAATTTTTATGTGATTCTAGTGCCTCAATTAATTTAATTCCTCTATCTAATTATAGGAAACTAGAGAAAGATATTAGAGAGATAAGGTCGGTGCTAATATCTTTGCAGCTCGCAGACCAAACGACTTTAATACCCGAGGGGATAGTGGAAGATATGATAGTTCGGGTGGATAAGTTTGTATTTCTTGTAGACTTTATAATGGTGAAAATGGAGGAGAACAAGGAGGTCCCCCTCAACCTAGGAAGACCATTCTTAGCAATGGGTAGAGCAATATTGGATATATACGAGAGAAAACTCATGCTTAGAGTGGGTGACGAGACAGGGATGTCATGAGCACGGAGGAGCGCAGGAAGATTTTACATGTTCAAAGTATGTTGGGGCTATTTTAGTGTCGCCTGAGAATGGTGTTCTATGGAAGAGGCATTGTGTATTGATTTGCAGATTCTTGATTTGCATTACAGAAATAATATGGTTAGTAGCCATAGATGTGCAGATTTTGCTATATGGTGCAAAGGTTTATGGTAGTATATCCCACGGGATGATTGTGTAAGTGTGATGTGTGAGTCAGTTAAGTGGTATAAATTGAAATCAGGTATGATGATTTTGGTACTTTCGCTAATTGGAGAGTTTATGGCTAAGAGACGCTCTATTCCTTTGGTTGCAGGCTATGGGAGCTTGTTTCGGATTTGACGGTTGATCGTATGTGTCATAGACAAGGTAATCGTGGATCTTTTTAAGGTTAATGACCTATTTTGGAATGATTGGAATCGGCTTTGAGGCCCATTGGTAGGTCTAATATGAATGCATATTCTACACCAGATCAGATAAGGTGAATGATATTCATGTCATTGCTTATTTCATGTGTTACTTTGTTATGCCATGTGGGTTGTGAGACAACTTGATTATTCATACGTGTGGTGTGATCCTGCGTAGCTTGTGGTGTTATATGAGCGAGATTATTGGTTGTTTTATTCGATACGTGGGCTGGGTAGTTCTATACTCGGGTTCACTTTTCCTATTTGGTCATATTCGAGTTGTGGCTTGTTGGCGCATTGATGACATCGTATGAGATTTCAATGGTTTTGATGTGGCTATCAACCGAGCAGCTCATACTGGGTGAGACGAGGTTTTTGGACATGAAATAAGTGCAATCGGATTTGAATAATGTATGTTTAGGGGGGAAATGTCACTAACCAGTTCAGAATGAGGCAATTGTTCTTGTCGAGCAAAGAGACTATGAGTTACGGATTTGATGGGTGGTTGTGAGTTTCTATACATCTCTTTCATTGTTACAGTATTGTAAGGGTTGGAACATGGCTTGTATGTGTCATGCGATAAATTACGGGCATCGGGTTTTCATAAATTTGCAGCTATTATAGTTGGAGGATGCTACTATAGGTACATGAATTATGCGGTGCATTGTGTGATTACAACATGGGTTAATGCTCATGTTTTGGTACAGATTGTTGAGATTGATACAGTGTACGTATGCTAGAATTGGACCTTGTAGAGAATTCTAGATGTTGGAATTTGGTTCTAATTCTTGTGGGCTAAGGTAGAAGGAAGGATCTTTTGTCTAGGTTGAGCTAATGAGCTCATATGGATCGTGATAGCACATGCAGGTTCGCGAGGGTGTTATACAGTGATTTTTGGAAACTTTGGAACGACTCTTGGCACGTTCGAGGATGAACGTATGTTTAAGTGGGGGAGAATGTAATGACCCGACTGGCCTTTTCAAACTCTAGTATGTCGTTTGGAGGTTTGAGACCATGAGTAGCTTCACTTTATGTATTATGACTTGTGCGTGTAGTCGGTTTGGATTTTTAGGAAGTTAGGAGTTGATTTGGAAGAATAATTTTCAATTCAAAAGCTTTAAGTTAGAAGAATTAACCAAGGTTTGACGTTTGAGTAAATGACCTTGGAATCGGGATTTGAAGGTTCCTATATGTTTATAAAGTGACTTCGAACTTGGGCGTATGTTCGGGTTGTGTATCAAATGGTCCGAGAGGGTTTCAGCGCTTAATATTGGAAGTTTGTATTTTGAAGGTTTTGAAATTTGCTAAATTTGACTTGGAGGGGATATCGGTGTTATCGGACTCTGGGTGGTGTTTCGGGGCTTTGAATGGGTTCAGTTAGTAGATGGGAACTTGTGTGTGAAGTTTGGTCTGGATCTATAAGGTCTAAGTGTGATTCTGATGCGTTCAACGAAGTTTGAAGGTTTGAAAGTTAAAAGAAGGATTGTGATCGTCGATTCATGGTTTTAATAGTATTTGTGACATTTCGAGCCTTTGGATAAGGAATTGGAACTTGTTGGTATGATTCGACGGGGTCCCCAGAGGGTCTCGGGTATGTTCCAAGATGGCTCTGAGGTGGGAAGCACGCGTTCGTGATGAAGTATTTTTGCTAGAGGTGGTTTGTGCATCGTGTTCGCGATGGAGAAGTCACGTTAGTGACAGTATGGGGGCAGAGGTACATTGCGTTTGCGACAAGTACGTTGGGTTTGCGGAGGAGAGCTGAGTCTGGGGAATTAACCTCCGCATTAGCGTACAGGACTTTTCAACTGGAGCAAAGTGGTGCTTCATGAACGCGGGGCACATGTCGCGTTCGCGAAGAGTAATGCCTGGGTAGTGTATAAGAGTTTCAATTCTGGTCTTGGCTCATTTTATTTCATTTTCTCTTTTGGAGCCGATTTTAGAGAGACATATTCATCCTCTATTTCTAGGTAAGTGATTCCCACTTGTTGTGAGTTATATAAATGGATTATATGTGGATTTAAACCTGAAAATTGGTAGCAATTGTGGGATATTGGAAGAATATATAGAAATGGTATTTTTTGATTTTGACTATGAAGTTGGACATGGAATTGGGAATAAATTATACATTTGAGTTTATGGTGCTATGGGTAATGTTTATCTTCGATAATTTTCGGAATCCGTTCACGTGGGCCCGGGGGTTGACTTTGTTGACTTTTCGTGTGGAGATGGGAATTATTTCAAATTGATTAAATTATGAGTTTTGAGTATATTTTGATTGTTTTGCACGTTGTTTGACTTGTTTCATATCGTTTGGCATTGGTTTGAGGTATTAGAGAGGCGTTGAAGCCGGTTATCGGATTTCGGAGCAAGGTAAGTCTCCTGTCTAACCCTGTGAGGGGAAGTTTACCCCGTAGGTGTTATATTTGTTGTGTGCTACATGTTGTGGGAGCTACACATGTATGAGGTGACGAGTGTCCATGCGTATTCTAGAATTGCTAATTAGGTCCGGGCAGACTTAGACTCACGACATGTTTTATATTGTAATATTTAATTTATTCATGCCTCTTTAAATGCTTTAAATTTACATTTTTGCATGAGACTAGACTTGCGTAAAGTATCGGACTTGCTATTTTAGATATTTTGCGATCTAGTTGACTAGTAGCAGAGATTTTACTTCCTTTCTATGGATTGCTCTCGCGTTGTACAAAATTTCCGGAAAAGTTTCTTAAAATTCATAACTCACACACATAATCATGAGTGGAGCAAGTAACCCATCAAGTTTCATTATTCCTATGGGTTCAGGCTGAATGCCTCTGCAGTATTATTATAGATCGGGACGTATGATCTCGGTAGTATTATGAGATGAATATATGATTGGGGTCGGTCGACACTTGGTAGTGTACACGATTATTATGGTATAGGGCCGTATGCCATGACAGGAAATCATGTCATTACTGTCACGCCCTAAAAACCGAGGAGCGCGACCGGCGCTCAACCGAGTGAACCCGACCGAGCAAGCCTATTAGATTCCTTCTACCCAAACTCATTCATGAATAAAGAGAATATATGTTTTCCTTAATTAAACAATAAAGTGGTCATGTCTGCAATTACCAATTTCTTACCAATAGTTTCATCATTTTTAAAGTCTCAAATGGACAAGTAATACAACCACAACATAACATAGTTTGTCTTTCCCCAACACCAATACACAACCCACACTATGTCTAC
>AWOL01S0053562.1:0-27775 GCA_000715115.1 Nicotiana otophora
TTTTGACTTGCAGGGTGAGCTTGAGCAGGTCTGAAATCTGGCAAACCCTTTCCATACTCTAAATGTCCTTAACATCAACCAGCAAAGCACAACCACTCAAAACTAAACACCACTGCAAAACACCCAAAACCAAAATCCACTATCCATAGCTCTACAAAATCCTCCTGCAATACACTAGTATCACAATCCCGCACCTCCTCAAAATCATATCCCACCACCAGTGCAAACCCCTCAACAACAACACCATTACCCGACCCAGTATCAACCAACCACAACTTATCACACTCATCAAAATGCACAACAACTTACCTTCGATCCCCCTCAAACTTCAATCAATGATCACCCATATACCCAAGTTCCAGGAACTCATCAAGGCAACCCGATATACGTGGAAACCTTACCCTATACCCCGTAACAAACACTATACACACCAGCGCCAACCAAGAAGGACCTACAAATTCGAAAAATGGAAGAAGAACTCAAGCAACTGACATGGAGTGTCCAGAGTGTTAAAGGCGGGAAAGGTGTTGAAGGTTTGAATTACGAAGACTTATGTATCGAACCGGATGTAGAATTACTAGAGGGTTACAAATCTCTTATGTTTGAGATATTTGATGGCACTAGTGATCCAAAGGTGCATCTGAGAACCTACCGTGAAACGATAGTGGGAGTGGGTAATGATGAACAAATCCACATGAAACTGTTCATGCAAAGTATTATAGGAGACACATTATCTTGGTACATCAGCCAGAATCTGACGAATTGGGTGAGCATGGCATTGGATTTCCTGGACAAATTCAGGTTCAATTTAGAGAACGCGCCGGACATTTTCTTTATCTAGAACCTCAAAAAGAATCCGACATAAACCTGCCACGAATATGCTACTCATTGGAGATCAGAGGCCATCAAGGTGAGGCCGCCACTTGAAGAAGAACAAATGAACAAGTTCTTTGTTAGAGATCAAGATCCGCAATATTATGAAAGGTTGATGGTTATCGAGAAACACAAGTTCTCAGGCATTATCAAGTTTGCAGAAAGGATAGAAGAATGAATCAAGAGCTGGATGGTGACCAATTTCGAGGCACTGTATGCCACAAACAAAGTCTTACAATCAGGAGGTATCTCAATGATGAAAGAAGTTGGTGCCATGACGGTAGCCTAAGTCCCTAAGTCTCCCTTTACATACCAAACACCTTCACCCACATATCAACCCTCACCTCTAAAATAACAATACCCTACCACTACCTACCAAACATATAATACGCAAAACTACCCAAATCCATGAACAAATTTTGACTGCAGAGCTCCCAGAAAATACACCCCAGTCGCGAAACCCATAGCCCAACTATATGAGAGACTAAAGGCCAGTGGTTACGTCACCCATATTCATGATGTTGCTGTTAGGAACCCTTCCCACTAGGTTAACCCCACCAAAACTTGTGCCTATCATTCATGTATGAAGGATCATACCATTAAGAAATGTCACATGTTGAAGGACACTATTGAGTTATTGATCAACACCAAGATTATACAATCAAAGGAAGTCGCATCAAATGTCCTTAATAACCCTCTCCCGGATCATAGGTATGAGGTAGTGAATGTGATAGAAACTGATGTGGAATGGGATCAAGAGGGATCCATTGGACTTATTTGAGAGGTGGATGCTCCTAAAACATCTCATGTCACTCTCTCGCCGATCGTGGTGAAAACCCAAGCACCGTTTGAAGTTAAGGTAGATACGCCATTCACTATGATTGTAGCTCAAACACAGTCTTATAAGTCTGATGTCGTCCCATGGAATTATGTGGCAGAGGAAAGAAGCAAAGGAAAACCCAATATGGAAAAGACAGGTGGTGCACAAGGTCTGACTAGAACTGGCAGAGTTTATACACCTAAGAACCTTAGAGGAACAAGCAAAGAAACTACATCTAAGCCACCTGTCATTGAGACAAACACTGACGATCTTTGGAAGAATGTACAGGCAAGGGAGTACTCTGTTGTTGACCACTTGAACAGAACTCCCGCCCAGATATTCATCTTGTCGCTGTTACAAATTCAGACGCACACAAAATGTAAGGCCTCATAAAATTTCACCTAAAACCCGAAGTGTTTGTAGTTTCAAGGTAGGCTAATGCATTTGACGGTTGTAGACTAGCCGCAATACAGACTTTTGGGGTAAAATAGTGCATTGGGGAGTTGAAAAACAATGTTGCAGAATAGAGCGTTTCAACGGTCTATTATGCGACCGAAGAACTACTACGCGGACTGCAGATTTGCGGCGGAGTGAAGTAGAGAAATGGGACAATTTTGGAGTTTGTTTTGCGGGTAACTATGCGACCGCATAATTGTTTACAGGCCGCACATCCGTCACAGAACCAGCATGAATATTTTTGGAGGGAGATTTTGTGGTCCATTCTGCGGCAACATAATTGATATGCAGGCCGCATACCTAGCCATAGACTGGACCAAACTAGCCCAATTATTGGGACAGTTCTGCTGTCCATTTTGCGTGTCACCGACTTGATTTGTGGTGCACTCTAAGATAGCAGAGTTGAGTTCGGAGGGTCAATATTATGATTTTGAAAACCCGACCCTATTTGATTAAAAGCCATTGGGTCTCGTTTAGAAGGAAAAATCTACCATTTTAGAGTAAGGGGAATGTTTTAGAGAGAGAGTAGGAAGCCCCAAGTACTTTGTTCATCAACCCTTGCTCAATCTTTGAAATTCAACAGGTAAAACTCACAAGGTCTTCACCCAAGAGGTAAGATTCTACTCCCTAGGCCTCAATTTCAGGATTGGACTGAAAGTAGGTAATGGGAAGTGTGATTATTGAGTATCTTTTATGCAAACATGTACAATCAAGGTTGGTGGGAATGTTATTGAAATCAAATGGCTAAGCATTGGGTTTTGGGTTTAAGGAATCCACTACAGGAGAACCTTGAAATCTTAATGCACACCTAGTGCATGATAAAATGCTTAAATGAGCTGAAACCCCATATAGTTTCCTAATTATGGTTCAAATTTGCCATGTTTCTAATAGATTGAAGTAGCTAGGATTCCCGGAGCATTATAGTAATTTAAGGAAGCTCAATCAAGGTATGTTGGCTAAACTCCTCTTGTAGAATCAATTTCCATGATGTCCTCATAAGTTGAAATTATGGTTGGCTCAATTTCTTATTTCTCAGGTTCCAAGTCCTTCCTAATAAAATTGATTATTCTAAAATAAGTGTTCTATTGAAAGATGTATGCACTCTAAATGTGTTCCAAATGTTCCTATCATATCATGATTCCCTCCGAGAATATAATGTGGTATGATCAATGTACCAGAGGTGTTATGATTTATAAATCATGTTTCAATTACAAGTTAGTATACCTAATTGTGGAAGTGAAGCTCAATGTGCTTCAGACCTTCGATTGCCCATATGTGTACTTAAAGACTTGATTTGAAATTCTCTTATTGATGATAATCCATGGTAAAACTTGAATGTTATAGAGTTGAGTATGAAATATGAAATATGAAATATGAAATACGATTAACGTGTCGAGAATGATATTACAATTGTGGCCCCAAGTGCTAATGAAATGGAAAGATGTGTGAATGATTATGAAGGGAGTTGTAAATCCTTTAAATAATACATGCTTTGGGAGTATCGGTTAGTCATCGAGTAAGAGTAGGTCTAAATAACCTAACCCCGAAACTACATGTGCCAGTGTAGGAGTGATTGAGGGGTAAATCACCGTGTTGATGTGATGAGCATTTTCCCTTATATGGGATGAGATTGATGTGTTGAGATATTTCCCCTTAAATGGGATGAGATTATTGCTAGTGAGATGTGATATGATGTCGACCCACACGACATTATGGTGAAACGGCTTAGCCTATCGGGCTGAGAACAAACGACATGCTGCGCACATGGTGGTGTTGTGATTGGATGTCTCGAGGTGAGATGGCTTAGCCGATCGGGCTGAGATCGGTCTCCGTTCTAAAAGCATGGTGGTGTATCAGTACTAAATATCTCCCAATTTTAAAATATTGAAACTTACTAGAAATTTATCTTTCTCTTAGCTTAGCACTTTAATACGGTTTAAGGCACTCGTTGATTTTATGTTTCCTTCTCATTTTACTGTTACTCGTTCTATTGAAACGGTGTTTTGTTTTACATACTAGTATTAATCCATATGTACTAACGTCCCATTTGCCGGGGCTGCTGCATCTTTAATGGATGCAGGTGGTTCCACAGTAGGCGGTATTGATCAGTGGTAGCAGTACACCCTCTCCTTACTTGACTTGATGAGCCCCCATCATTTCGGGGTCTTGTATCTCCTGTCCTCTATGTATATTGTTTTGAGGTATAGCCGAAGCCTTGTTTCCGGCACTATCATTCTACTTTTTGTGTATCTATTAGAGGCTCCGTAGACATAGCGTGGACTGTACCTCGGTTATGGGGAAGTCAAACTAGTAATTTTGTAATTGTATCACGCGTTCCACTCCTAAACTATGAATGTGTAACATAATATTTTGGAGACTTATAAATGGCGTAACTATTGGCAACTAATTTGGTGTTGTTCACATGATCTTCTCAATCTAATTAATGATAATATATATTCTCTTTACTCATGGGTACGTTCGGGTAGAAGGCATTGTAGAGGCGTGCTTGGCCGATTTATCTCGGTTGAGCGCCGGTCACACGACAAGCTTGGTATCCGAGCGGAATGTTTTAAATTGTCCTAGGATGTCTCTAAGCCGTGTCTAGTAGAGTCTTTCTTATCTGTGTGTTGTAGACTACATATATAATTAGGTGGCAACTTGGGCATTTAGGAATAATACCGTTCTTGGATGTTCTAGATCATGCGATATAGCTGATTGTAAGACTGTTCCTCCTCAAACTCATGCATTGCTCTAATTTTCCTTATATGGCACCTAGGAAGAAAGCAAGAACTGGCAAAGGAGCCAATACCACCCTAGGAGTGGCAGTTGATTCTATACCTGATGATGCGGGTAAGCACCCGAGGGGTGAGGATATTCCCCCAGCTACTACACCGCCTAAGGCTACTACTCCTGCTTTGACTGCACCAATCCCAACTCCTACCGAGGGTGCAGTTGTTCAACCTCTAGCTCCAGCTTCCAGTCCCGGTGTCTCTGGTGGGGATCTTAGGGGATCCATACATATGTTGACTTAGATAGTGGCTTCCCATGCCTAGAGATTGAATGTTGCACCTACTTCTTCAAGTCAGCTTCCGCTAGTTCTAGGGTGAATATGTTTCTTCAGTTAGATCCTCCAGTATTCACAGGTACTGATCCTGAAGAGGACCGATAGGACTTTACTAACGAGATGCACAAGACCCTCCGAGTTATGCATGCTACTAAGACACAGGGAGCGGAGTTGGACCCCTACCTCCTGAAAAGGGTGGTGTCTTATTGGTTTATGTGGTGGCAGGACTCCCATGAGTAGGGGAGCCCTTCGGCGAGGTGGAGTGAGTTTGCCGATGCCTTCATTGACCTTTTCTTGCTTGCCGAGACTAAGGTGGCCCGTGCCGCTGTGTTTTAGAGCCAAAAGCAGGGTAGCATAAGTGTGTGGCAGTACAATGTGTGGTTCGCGCACTTGTCCAAGTACGCCATTTGCGTGTTTCCCCCTATGGAGGCAAGAGTGCGCCGGTTTGTGCAGGGCCTCAACCCCATTGTTATCATTGACGCTGCTGGAGCTGCATTGAAATCTAATATGAACTAAGTGATGATGGTGGCGGTTGCTCAAGCCAGAGAGACCCACAAATTGAAGATTGTAATGGAGGGTCATCAATGCCATCTCAGTCCTATACTTAGTTTTGGTCAGTGCACACCCAATATGCCCCAGTCAGCAGCAACGGATTTCAGGACCAGTTAGGGCAACAGGGGATCCAACCACTAGGGTCGGCCTGGAGGGAGATTCCAGCAGCAGCGGAGGCCCCCATGCCTTAGTTCCCAATAAATTCAATCATCATGAGTAAGCAAAGTGTCGAGAATTATGTATTCAAAATGTGTTGCGAATGTTCCTATCACATTATGTTATCCTTCGGGAATGTGTTCAAGAATGATATGTGTGTACAAATGTTATAGCCTTGAGTCATGTTTCAAATGAAAGCTAGTATGCCAAACAGTGTGAGAAAAAATAAATATGTTGAAGACTCTTAGTTGCTCATATGTGTATCTAAAGTCATTATTTGAAATGTTTTATTGTTGATAATCTATAAAGATGGTTGGCAGTGAAATAAGTGAATTGGGGATGCCCATATGTGGCTGTTTTAACTAATGTTATGCTTTGTAAGTATTTTCAATGTGTTTTCTCTTCTTACATATTCTTGGGTGGAAATTATGTATTGCCCTTTTTGTGGATAAGTGTTTCAATAGTAAATGATGTGTTACTCATTTATGATTTTAACTTGTGCTTTGATTGCCAACCATTTTACCCCATTGTGTTTAAAGTCTTCATTACTAATGAACTTAAATTTGTGATTTCTGGAATATTATATGTGTTGATATTTATGATGATGATATATGAGAGGGATGAAATAAAAGTGTGGAATATCAAATACGGCCACCGTGCCTTGATGTTATGATTGGTTGAAAGTACTAATGGAGATTTATACAATGTGAAAGATGATGAGGTAAATATATGTGTATTTATGTTATCTTTGCGTGCAAACCAAAAATGTTTTCGGGAGTATCGATAGTCACCGAGGAAGGGTAGGTTGAAATAACCTAACCCCGAAACTACATATGCCGGTGTAGGAGTGGATTGTGATTATTCCCCTTATTTGGGATGAGATTAATGTGATAAAATCCTTTCCCCTTAGTTGGGATGAGATGATTGATAGTGAAGGATGATGTCGATCCACACGACATTGTGGTGAGATGGCCTAGGCAATCGGGTTGTGATCGGATGCAATGCCGCACACATGGTGGTGATTGTGCTTGCAATTATGATTGTTGTTGATGTCTCGGATGATATGGCCTAGCCGATCGGGTCGTGATATTGGTATTGTGAACATTAGTATTGTGAACGGTGATATTGCAAACAATGGTATATCGGTGCTAAAGATATCCCAACCAAATATAATATTATCTTCGTATCTTTTAAATTAATATGTCTTAACTTGGAAATTGGATATCGTTGATTGTTGATTGTTGTTTCGAGGGTTTTCCTTTTCATGTTGGCATTCTATTTTGAAAGAGGACAGTTAGCTTTACATACTAGTACTATTCCATATGTACTAATGTCCCTTTTACCGGGGGCTCTGCATCTTCAATGGATGCAGGTGGTTCATCAGCGGGCAACTTTGGTCCTCATTAGAAATCTCTCTCTATTCAGCAGGTTTTGTTGAGCCCTACATTATTTCGGGTTTTAAGTCATCTTACGTTGTATTCTTTACTATGAGGTATAGCCGGGGCCTTGTCGCTGACACTTCCATTGTTCACTTATGTTGTACTTAGAGGCCCCATAGACAGGTTGTGAGTGGAATTCGATGTTGGGAATTGAACTAGAAATGTTGGTCTTTGGAAAACATGTTTTTCATTATATATATAAACTTGTAATAATTTGGAAATTATAAATGAAGCTGCTAATTGAATTGAAATGGGAGTTGCTAATGAAATCTTTTCAATGTTTTATTAATAGAGTACATCTCCTCTTTATTCATGGATGATTTTTGGTAGAAGGAAATCTAACAGGCTTGCTCGTCCGGATACATTCGGTTGAGCGCCGGTCGCACTCCTCGATTTCGGGGCGTGACAAACTTGGTATCAAAGCCAGGTTTTAAAGTGTCCTAGGATGTCTCGGAGCCGTATCTAGTAGAGTTCTTATCGAAGTGTTATCGACCACATCTATAATGAGGATGCTACTTGGACATTTAGGAATTTCACACTTCTTTGGTACTCCAGATCGTGCGATATAGCTCAATATAGGAAGCTAATTACCTCGTCATGTCTCATTTTCCATATGAGTAACCCATGAGTTCGAGCTAGCGAGGAGGGTATGAAATAACTAGTTGCTAGGAGAAAATATCCTTGTCTCTATTAATGTGATGATAGATGAGAGGAATCAAATAAAAGAGTGGAATGTCAAATACGGCCAACGTGCCTTGAATAATGAATCTTGTTAATGGCCAAAATAGCCAAGGGAATATTGCCGTCATGATTGGCTGAAAGTACTAATGGAGAATTATACAATGTGAAAGATGATGAGGTAAATATATTTGTATTTATGTTATCTTTGCGTGCAAGCCAAAAAAGTTTTTGGGAGTATCGATAGTCACCGAGGAAGGGTAGGTTGACATAACCTAACCCCAAAACTACATGTGCCAGTGTAGTAGTGGATTGTGATTATTCCCCTTATTTGTGATGAGATTGATGTAATAAAATAATTTCCCCTTAGTTGGGATGAGATGATTGATAGTAAAGGATGATGTCGATCCACATGACATTGTGGTGACATGGCCTAGTCGATCGGGTCGTGATCAGACGCTATGCCGCACAGATGGTGGTGATTGTGCTTGAAATTTTGATTGTGGTTGATGTCTCGAATGAGATGGCCTAACCGATCGGGTCGTGCTCGCACTCCATGATAAAACTATGGTGGTATTGGTATTTTGAACATTGATATTCTGAATGGTGATATTGTGAACAATGGTATATTGGTGCGAAAGATCTCCCAACCAAAAATAATATTATCTTCGTATTTTTGAAAATTCGATATCATTGATTATTGATTGTTGTTTCCATGGTTTTCCCTTTTATGTTGGCATTCTATTTTGAAAGTGGACAGTTAGTTTTACATATTAGTACTATTCCATATGTACTAATGTCCCTTTTTCTGGGGGTGCTGCATCTTCAATGGATGCAGGTGGTTCATCAGCGGGTAGCTTTGGTCTTCATTAGAAGTTACTCTCTATTCAGCAGGTTTTATTGAGCCCTACTCTATTTCGAGCTTTAAGTCATCTTACGTTGTATTTTGTACTATGAGGTATAGTCGAGGCCTTGTCGCCGAGACTTCCATTCTTCACTTATGTTGCACTTAGAGGATCCATAGACAAGTTGTATGTGGTNTTTTTGGTAGAAGGAAATCTAACAGGCTTGCTCGTCCGGATACATTCGGTTGAGCGCCGGTCGCACTCCTCGATTTCGGGGCGTGACAAACTTGGTATCAAANCTGGAATATTATATGTGTTGATATTTATGATGATGATATATGAGAGGGATGAAATAAAAGTGTGGAATATCAAATACGGCCACCGTGCCTTGATGTTATGATTGGTTGAAAGTACTAATGGAGATTTATACAATGTGAAAGATGATGAGGTAAATATATGTGTATTTATGTTATCTTTGCGTGCAAACCAAAAATGTTTTCGGGAGTATCGATAGTCACCGAGGAAGGGTAGGTTGAAATAACCTAACCCCGAAACTACATATGCCGGTGTAGGAGTGGATTGTGATTATTCCCCTTATTTGGGATGAGATTAATGTGATAAAATCCTTTCCCCTTAGTTGGGATGAGATGATTGATAGTGAAGGATGATGTCGATCCACACGACATTGTGGTGAGATGGCCTAGGCAATCGGGTTGTGATCGGATGCAATGCCGCACACATGGTGGTGATTGTGCTTGCAATTATGATTGTTGTTGATGTCTCGGATGATATGGCCTAGCCGATCGGGTCGTGATATTGGTATTGTGAACATTAGTATTGTGAACGGTGATATTGCAAACAATGGTATATCGGTGCTAAAGATATCCCAACCAAATATAATATTATCTTCGTATCTTTTAAATTAATATGTCTTAACTTGGAAATTGGATATCGTTGATTGTTGATTGTTGTTTCGAGGGTTTTCCTTTTCATGTTGGCATTCTATTTTGAAAGAGGACAGTTAGCTTTACATACTAGTACTATTCCATATGTACTAATGTCCCTTTTACCGGGGGCTCTGCATCTTCAATGGATGCAGGTGGTTCATCAGCGGGCAACTTTGGTCCTCATTAGAAATCTCTCTCTATTCAGCAGGTTTTGTTGAGCCCTACATTATTTCGGGTTTTAAGTCATCTTACGTTGTATTCTTTACTATGAGGTATAGCCGGGGCCTTGTCGCTGACACTTCCATTGTTCACTTATGTTGTACTTAGAGGCCCCATAGACAGGTTGTGAGTGGAATTCGATGTTGGGAATTGAACTAGAAATGTTGGTCTTTGGAAAACATGTTTTTCATTATATATATAAACTTGTAATAATTTGGAAATTATAAATGAAGCTGCTAATTGAATTGAAATGGGAGTTGCTAATGAAATCTTTTCAATGTTTTATTAATAGAGTACATCTCCTCTTTATTCATGGATGATTTTTGGTAGAAGGAAATCTAACAGGCTTGCTCGTCCGGATACATTCGGTTGAGCGCCGGTCGCACTCCTCGATTTCGGGGCGTGACAAACTTGGTATCAAAGCCAGGTTTTAAAGTGTCCTAGGATGTCTCGGAGCCGTATCTAGTAGAGTTCTTATCGAAGTGTTATCGACCACATCTATAATGAGGATGCTACTTGGACATTTAGGAATTTCACACTTCTTTGGTACTCCAGATCGTGCGATATAGCTCAATATAGGAAGCTAATTACCTCGTCATGTCTCATTTTCCATATGAGTAACCCATGAGTTCGAGCTAGCGAGGAGGGTATGAAATAACTAGTTGCTAGGAGAAAATATCCTTGTCTCTATTAATGTGATGATAGATGAGAGGAATCAAATAAAAGAGTGGAATGTCAAATACGGCCAACGTGCCTTGAATAATGAATCTTGTTAATGGCCAAAATAGCCAAGGGAATATTGCCGTCATGATTGGCTGAAAGTACTAATGGAGAATTATACAATGTGAAAGATGATGAGGTAAATATATTTGTATTTATGTTATCTTTGCGTGCAAGCCAAAAAAGTTTTTGGGAGTATCGATAGTCACCGAGGAAGGGTAGGTTGACATAACCTAACCCCAAAACTACATGTGCCAGTGTAGTAGTGGATTGTGATTATTCCCCTTATTTGTGATGAGATTGATGTAATAAAATAATTTCCCCTTAGTTGGGATGAGATGATTGATAGTAAAGGATGATGTCGATCCACATGACATTGTGGTGACATGGCCTAGTCGATCGGGTCGTGATCAGACGCTATGCCGCACAGATGGTGGTGATTGTGCTTGAAATTTTGATTGTGGTTGATGTCTCGAATGAGATGGCCTAACCGATCGGGTCGTGCTCGCACTCCATGATAAAACTATGGTGGTATTGGTATTTTGAACATTGATATTCTGAATGGTGATATTGTGAACAATGGTATATTGGTGCGAAAGATCTCCCAACCAAAAATAATATTATCTTCGTATTTTTGAAAATTCGATATCATTGATTATTGATTGTTGTTTCCATGGTTTTCCCTTTTATGTTGGCATTCTATTTTGAAAGTGGACAGTTAGTTTTACATATTAGTACTATTCCATATGTACTAATGTCCCTTTTTCTGGGGGTGCTGCATCTTCAATGGATGCAGGTGGTTCATCAGCGGGTAGCTTTGGTCTTCATTAGAAGTTACTCTCTATTCAGCAGGTTTTATTGAGCCCTACTCTATTTCGAGCTTTAAGTCATCTTACGTTGTATTTTGTACTATGAGGTATAGTCGAGGCCTTGTCGCCGAGACTTCCATTCTTCACTTATGTTGCACTTAGAGGATCCATAGACAAGTTGTATGTGGTATTCGATGTTGGGAATCGAACTAGAAATGTTGGTCTTTGGAAAACATGTTTTTCATTATATCTATAAAATTGTAATTGTGAATGGACAAAAGAGCCAAGGGAATATTGTTGTTATGATTGGTTGAAAGTACTAATGGATATTTATACAATGTGAAAGATGATGACGTAAATATATTTATATTTATGTTATCTTTGTGTGCAAACCAAAAAGCTTTTTGGGAGTATCGATAGTCACAGAGGAAGGGTAGGTTAAAATAACATAACCCCGAAACTACACGTGTCGGTGTAGGAGTGGATTGTGATTATTCCCTTTATTTGGGATGAGATTGATGTGATACAATTATTTCCTCTTATTTGGGATGAGATGATTAGTAGAAAAGGATGATGTCGATCCATATGGCATTGTGGTGAGATGGCCAAGCCGATCGAGTCGTGATCGGATGCCAAAACATGGTGGTAATTGTGCTGGAAAATGTAATTGAAATTGTGATTGTGGTTGATGTATCGGATGAGATGTCCTAGCCGATTGGGTCTTGATCGGACTCTATGCTAAAAGTACGGTGGTATTGGTATTGTGAACATTGGTATTGTAACGGTGATATTGTGAACAGTGGTATATCCGTGCTAAAGATCTCCCAACCAAAAATAATATTATCTTCGTATATTGGAAATTAATATGTTTTAACTTGGAAACTGGATATCATTGATTGTTGATTGTTGTTTCCATGATTTTCATTTTTTATGTTGGCATTCTATTTTGAAAGAGGACAGTTAGCTTTACATATTAGTACTATTCCATATGTACTAACGTCCCTTTTTCCGGGGCGCTGCATCTTGAATGGATGCAGGTGGTTCATCAGCGGGCAGCTTTGGTCCTCATTAGTATTCACTCTCTATTCAGCAGGTTTTGGTGACCCCTACTCTATTCCGGGCTTTATGTCATCTTATTGTATTTTGTACTATGAGGTATATCCGGGGCTTTGTCACTCACACTTCCATTCTTCACCTTTGTTGCACTTATAGGCTTTATAGACAGGTTGTGGGTGGTATTTGATGTTGCGAATTGAACTAGAAATGTTGTTCTTTGGCAAACATGTTTTTAATTTTATCTATAAACATGTAATAATTTGCAAATTATAAATGAAGTTGCAAATGGAAATGAAATGGGAGTTGCTAATGAAATATTTTCAATGTTAGATTAATGGAGTACATCTTCTCTTTATTCATGGATGAGTTTGGGTAGAAGGAAATCTAATAGGCTTGTTTGGCAGGGTTCATTTGGTTGAGCGCCGGTCACACTCCTTGATTTCAGGGCATGACATGTTAATTGATGATTATTGATTAATGGTGTTGTTTATCTTATGGGTGATTAAGAATGATATGGATTATAATAATTTGAGATTTTAGAATTATGTAGGAGTAAGAGGATGGGTTGTTGGGTATAGAAACACCATTAATAAAGGCTATGATGCTTTATGCCCACCAAGTGTTTGATAAAATATCTAAGTGACTAAAACGTGAGCATTATTTCTAATATTGGTTCCTCTTGATATATATTGCCATAGTGAATTGTTGAAAGAGTCAACATACACTGTGATATGCTTAAAAAAGCCAAAGTAAAGGTATGTGAGGCAAAGTCTCTATGTTTGTGAATGTTTATGAATATCCATTCGTCTCATTCTTTATGACTATTACGAATTGCATCATAAAGTAATTATGCCTCAATTCCATGAATAGTAGTAGAACTTTTGTTCTCTAGATAACATAGTTTCATAAATCATTCAATATCCCATGAGCCTCAATTATTACATATCAATTTATTATGAATACATGTCTCAGTCCAATTCTATTAGACATTCCAGTATCATGTAACTCAATATGATTCAATATTTCACTATCATGTATTGCAGTATGCTTCTCAGCTCCTGATTTTAAAACCCTGAATATTGAACACTTGTATTTGGGCCTGAGGCCGCAATTTATGCTTTATGACTCTGTGGTCCTGAGGCCGTTGTTTATGCTTTATGCATCTTTGGGCCTGAGGCCGCAGTAATGTATATGTATACTTGGGCCCGAGGTTGTAGCCTGTGCACATATATATTGAAACGATGGTAGAACAGGTTGTAGAGGAGTCTTCTCAGAATGCAGGACCCATCAAAGCCTAGGAGCACAGGTTAGTAAGCTTGTAGTACGATATTTATCCGTTTGGTACTTCTCTTTTCCATCCCATATATCCGTTGGGTACTTCTCTTCCTCCCATAAGTACATTCTCACCCCAAAGATATTCCCCTCCTCAGTTTGATTATCCTTTTTCTAGCTTTTTCTCTCCCCAAAGTAAAAGCCATATAGCTGCTCATAACCTATTTGCTCAAACTATTAAAGAACCCAAGTTTGACATTGCAAAATTAGTTTGGGAAAATAAAGATGCACTTTCAGCCTAAAGACACCTGAAAAGAAGAGGGAGGTCGGAGAAAGCTCAAAACATGCCAACTATGAGAACCTCATGATATCTACCCTCCAAATACCAAGCCTCTATGTTGCTGAACCACAGAGTGATTTAGAGAAAGTAACATCTCAAGGGTCTGATACCCAACAAACAGAGCAACTTACTTATGTTTCTATCCAAGAAGTTCCAACAGAGGATAGTTCCGATGTAAGTACTATTTTCTCCCAATATTCTTCAGAAGAGGAACTTCCTCGCATTCTCATGAATTAGCCCATGGAGCCAGAGGTCTCCGAAGTTGAAGATAATTATTATGTGATGACTTATGAGCCAATTCCAGAAGGGAGATATGATTCGGCAACAGCCAAATAGGTAGGTACTAGTTTCCATACCATTACCTTGGATGATATAAAAGTCTCAAGATTGACCCAAAGAATCCAAGATTTCTACACTTGGAAGGTGACCAAGAATTTGGCAGAGCGAGAAAATTACATAATTATTGTCCCTTGGGTTACAGGACAATAATGCTTTCCTTACTTCCCCAAATTTTACTTTTACCATTAGAATCTTGCATGATGTTTTCTGCGGCGATGCTGGCCAAAGGAATGCAAAACGTCGAAGATAACTTTTTTAAATGAAGTGTGTGTCTTTGGAAAGAGATATCATTGACAAATATTTCCAGAAAAAAATGGCAAAAATCCTTTTTGGGCTGGGTGGGGATGTTAATCTAAAATAAGAATTTATATCATACCTATCAAAGATGTTGGCTGGTCAAACCATGACATCATAGAAGATAAATACCAGTCAATAACTGCTCCAAAAATTAGTTACATTAGGAAAGCCATTTTTATGCTCTTGATGATATATGTGCAAAAACATCTACTCTAAAACAGACAACGAAGAATGATCCAACACTTGATAGAGCTTGCCCAGATCGTACTTAATCATATGAAAGAATGACTTCTCATGCGAGGTGCCAAGGAAGAAGTTCCAAAGATTCCGGTTTCCAAAATTCTCAAGCGACAGGTCCAAGTTCAGAAGGAAAAAAATACTTTAGTAGGGGAAGGCAGGGTAATGCAATAGGAAATAGAAAATGTTTTATTTGTATTAAAATATGACATTTTGCGAGGAATTGCCTGTAATCGAAGCAGTGTATTATACTTCTCTTTGAAATTAGAGACTACAGAAGATTTCATTTCAGCGAAGATGACTATCATGAATCCGTTTTCTAACTTGAATATAAGCACACAGAAGAGACTCTATTTTCCCTTGATATTTATGAAGAATATCGTGATGATCATTACCAAATTTCATAACCAAAGCCAAAGGTGAAGGAAAGATCCATAGCATCACGGTGATCCCGCAAGCAGAAATCCAATTACATGCATATAAGTGTGATAAACAAACACATGTCATAGAGAAGTCTCTTTTAACCTATTATTTGCTCTCTTTTACTTGTGCTTTAGGCCAAAAATGCTTGAAGGTATTCCCGGAAACTAATGAAATATGCTTGCTTGGAGGAAATATTCAAAATGAGCCAAAGGAATCAAAATCAAGTCAAAAAGGAGTCAGTTGAACAAAAACCAAGGCGGGGCAAAGGGGTCTGAAGAGCGGACTGCACGAATACGCGGTCCGCGAGAGGGATTTCTAGAGAGTGATTTTTGGGCTAAATGATGAGCGCGGACCCCACCAGAAATGTGCGGCCGCGAACGTTCCTATGCGGTCGTGATAGAAATTACGTGGACCGCGATGACTGAGATTCAGAGAGCTGACATCTTGAGCAAATGAGAGATGTGCGGACCGCACCAGAATTGTGCGGCCACGGAATTCCTTGTGCGGCCGCGATCAAAATTTTGTGGTCCGCGAAATGAAGAACCAGAGACAGAACCAAAAGAGAATAATGCAGACCACATCAAAATTATGCGGCCGTGAAATCAAGAGTGCGGCCGCAGTCAGAATTACGCGGCCGCACAACCTCTGCAGGGCCATTTTTGTCCGATATTTTCAGCTTAGTATAAATAGAACTTTTTGTCATTTTTAGGGGACATCAGGTTATGTTATGTTTTGTTTATGGTTTACTTTTCTGTTTTTGGATATTTTGTTCTAGATTCACTTCTTATCATTAGATTTTCATTCCATAAATTAATCTCATGTATTTTATCTTCATTTCATCTTTAATTGCTGTTATTTCCATGAGTAGCTAAACCCATAGCTAGGGTTGTGACCCAACCCTAGTGTGGGTATTTAATGGGTGTTTGATTTTAGGGCATAAATGTGAATGGGTTAGTGATATTTATCCTAGTTCTTGCTAGAACTCAAGAATTAATAGTTTCAAACATTGATTCATGCCTTTATGACTTAGTCTCTACTTGAAAAAGAGGGACTAAGTCTGGAAAACTAGGCTAGCAAGGAATTGGGGTGAACTCAACAAATTGATAGCCCTAACTAAAGGGTTAAACTTAGAGATAGCATTACCCAACTTGAGCCAATATCACTTGATTTGCATGAATACCCATTTAGAACTTGAGAAAGCTAAATTGGGTAAAATCACTTAAACTACCGAGAGGTATAGAGTGCGTACCCGGGTGTGATAGTTATATTAAAATCCCAACTAATCAAGCTTGCCCTAGATTTTGCTACCCATTAGATATCTACCTAGGTAGAAGTCACTACCCTAGTCTTTTTAAATATTTGAAAAACAACAACAAACATATTGTCCTTAGCTCCAATTATTGCTATCTTTAGAGTAAAGTTAGAAATAGAAAAACCAATCAAGTTTGTGGAAGTGCAATTAAAGCCAAAACATGCAATTAACCTAGATATACATCTAATAATTTGGGAAAAGTAATAGTGGGTATAATCAAGAAGGTTAATATGATAAGAAAAATGAAAATGTTCAATATGTCAACAATTATCAAGGTCAAAGAAGCAATGCTCCAAATCAACAACAATGGAGATCACAAGGAAACCAAGGAACCTGGAACAACCAAGGCTACCAAGGAAATTGGAGTGGTGGTAACAACAATAATCAAAGCAATTGGGGTAATCAAGGCAATTGGGAAGGAAATAATCAAGGTAATTGGGGTGGCAACAATCAAAGCAATTGGGGTAACAACAATAATCAAGGGGGTTGGAACAATAATAATAAATCAAATCGGGGGTCGAGCTTTCAGTGACCCCCGATGTATCAACAACCAAACAACTCGCCTCCATATCCGTCGCAAGGTCCTAGTTCTTGCAATAGTGAAAAGGGAAGAATTGAAAACCTGTTTAGGCAAATAATGGAGAAAAATGCCGACTTTGATGCCAAATTAGCCTCCCATAACACTTCTATTCGCAACTTGGTGGTTCAAATTGGCAAAATTTCTCAAGCTTTAAATACTCGCCAAAAGGGGGCACTACCTAGTGATATGGTGGTGAACCCGAAAGATGGGAATACGGGGCATGCAATGGCCGTGACAACAAGAAGTGGGAAGGCGGAGTTGCTAGTACCTCAAACCAAAGAAAACATGTGGACGATGATGTGTTGGTGCAAGATGATGATGATCCTAGAAATGATGTTCAAGCTAATGAAGAAGCGAGGATTTATATTGAAGGAAATGTGGAGGAGACGCAAGAAGAAGTGAACCCGTCTAGGGAGCACGTGAATGACATGCTGGAACCGGTAGTGCCAAAGGCTAAGTTACCAATACCAAGGCCTCCTACTCCATACCCTCAGAGACTTTCAAAGCAAAACAATGAGAATGAATTCAAGAAATTCATTGATATGGTGAAAAGTTTGTCCATAAATGTGTCGTTGGTTGAAGCCAGAACAAATGCCGGGATATTCCAAGTTCATGAAGGATTTGGTAACAAACAAGAGATCAATGAAATGTGAAGCCTCAAAATGACACATCAAGTGAGTGTTATGGTGAACTCCATGGCTCCAAAGTTAGAAGACCCCGGTGGTTTCACAATCCCGTGCACTATTTGGAGTGCCAATTTTGCCAAAGCTCTATGTGATTTGGGGGAAAGCATTAACTTAATGCCCTATTCTGTGTTCAAAATGTTGGGGACTGGGCAACCAATACCCACATCCATAAGATTGCAAATAGCGGACCGGATAATGATAAGGGCATTGGGGATAATTGATGATGTGTTAGTTAGGGTGGACAAGTTCATCCTTCCCACAGATTTTGTGATACCTGACTGTGAGGTTGATTACGAGGTGCCAATTATTATGGAGAGGCTTTTCCTTGCTATAGGGAAGGCCTTATTTGATGTGGAAGCTGGAGAGCTCACCTTTCGGGTGGGCGATGAAAAAGTGATGTTCCATGTTTGTAATTCAATAAGGCAGCCAAATAGCAACGAAGTGTATTCGTTCGTGGATCTTGTGACTGAAGTAATTGTTGATGCCACAAGTGCTGCGATAAATGTGGAAGATACCTTGGAAATTGTGTTGTTGAATAATGATAAGGATGAGAAGGAAGGCTTTGTATAATGTGGCAATGCTTTGCAAGGAATGGGATCATATACGTATAAGACCCGAAAACTTTCCTTGGATCTCAAAAACCAGAAGACTCCACCAACAAAGCCCTCAATCGAGGAGCCTCCCACCTTGGAGTCAAAGCCTTTGCCTTCACACCTCAGGTATGAGTTTCTAAGCCCTTGTTCCACTTTACATGTTATTCTTTCCTCGTGCTTAACTAACGTGCAGGTAGATGCCATACTTATGGTGCTTCAAAGGAGGAAGAAAACAATAGGTTGGACATTGGCGGATATTCGAAGTATAAGCCCCGCTTTTTGCATGCACAAAATCATTTTGGAGGAGTATGGAAAACCCTACATGGAACATCAAAGACGATTTAATGAGGCCATGCAAGAGGTAGTTTTCCCTATTTCCGATAGTTTGTAGACCTTACCGGTGCAATGTGTCCCAAAGCAAAGGGGGCATGACTATGATCACAAATGACAAAAATGAATTGATCCCCACAAGAACTATCACCGGGTGGAGAGTGTGCATGGACTATAGAAAGCTCAGCAAAGTTACACGGAAAGACCATTTTCCGCTTCCATTTCTTGATCAAATGTTGGACAGGTTAGCCGGACGCGCTTATTATTGCTTCCTAGATGGATATTCCGGATATAACCAGATTCTTATTGCATCTGAAGACTAAGAGAAGACCACCATCATTTGTCCATATGGCATATTTGCATTCTCGCGGATGCCATTCGGGTTATGCAATGCACCGACAATGTTCCAGCGGTGTATGGCGTCCATCTTCACTTATATGGTGGAGGACTTTCTCGAGGTTTTCTTGGATGATTTTTCTGTAGTGGGGGATTCTTTTGAAGAATTCTTGTATAACTTGGATAAGGTATTGGCCCGTTGTGAAGAAACTAACTTTGTGCTGAATTGGGAGAAGTGTCACTTTATGGTCAATGAGGGCATTGTTCTCAGTCACATGATTTCCAGGAATGGTATTCAGGTTCATAAAGCAAAAATTGAAGTGATATCTAAACTCCCTCCCCCTACTTCTGTAAAGGGAGTGAGAATCTTTCTAGGTCATGCGAGGTTTTACCGCCGATTCATCAAGGACTTTTCGAAGGTGGTAAACCCCTTGTACAAACACTTGGAGAAAGATGCCAAGTTCATTTTCAATGAAGATTGTATGAAGGCATTTGAACTACTCAAGNGAAACTTTCCTTGGATCTCAAAAACCAGAAGACTCCACCAACAAAGCCCTCAATCGAGGAGCCTCCCACCTTGGAGTCAAAGCCTTTGCCTTCACACCTCAGGTATGAGTTTCTAAGCCCTTGTTCCACTTTACATGTTATTCTTTCCTCGTGCTTAACTAACGTGCAGGTAGATGCCATACTTATGGTGCTTCAAAGGAGGAAGAAAACAATAGGTTGGACATTGGCGGATATTCGAAGTATAAGCCCCGCTTTTTGCATGCACAAAATCATTTTGGAGGAGTATGGAAAACCCTACATGGAACATCAAATACGATTTAATCAGGCCATGCAAGAGGTAGTTTACCCTATTTCCGATAGTTCGTAGACCTTACCGGTGCAATGTGTCCCAAAGCAAAGGGGGCATGACTATGATCACAAATGACAAAAATGAATTGNCATCAAAGACGATTTAATGAGGCCATGCAAGAGGTAGTTTTCCCTATTTCCGATAGTTTGTAGACCTTACCGGTGCAATGTGTCCCAAAGCAAAGGGGGCATGACTATGATCACAAATGACAAAAATGAATTGATCCCCACAAGAACTATCACCGGGTGGAGAGTGTGCATGGACTATAGAAAGCTCAGCAAAGTTACACGGAAAGACCATTTTCCGCTTCCATTTCTTGATCAAATGTTGGACAGGTTAGCCGGACGCGCTTATTATTGCTTCCTAGATGGATATTCCGGATATAACCAGATTCTTATTGCATCTGAAGACTAAGAGAAGACCACCATCATTTGTCCATATGGCATATTTGCATTCTCGCGGATGCCATTCGGGTTATGCAATGCACCGACAATGTTCCAGCGGTGTATGGCGTCCATCTTCACTTATATGGTGGAGGACTTTCTCGAGGTTTTCTTGGATGATTTTTCTGTAGTGGGGGATTCTTTTGAAGAATTCTTGTATAACTTGGATAAGGTATTGGCCCGTTGTGAAGAAACTAACTTTGTGCTGAATTGGGAGAAGTGTCACTTTATGGTCAATGAGGGCATTGTTCTCAGTCACATGATTTTCAGGAATGGTATTCAGGTTCATAAAGCAAAAATTGAAGTGATATCTAAACTCCCTCCCCCTACTTCTGTAAAGGGAGTGAGAATCTTTCTAGGTCATGCGAGGTTTTACCGCCGATTCATCAAGGACTTTTCTAAGGTGGTAAACCCCTTGTACAAACACTTGGAGAAAGATGACAAGTTCATTTTCAATAAAGATTATATGAAGGAATTTGAACTACTCAAGTATAAGTTGACTACCACTCCTATTATTACCGTGCCAAATTGGAGCTTACCATTTGAGATCATGTGTGATGCAAGCAATGTGGCAGTTGGTGCGGTATTGGGGCAATGAATTAATAAGATCTTTCATCTGGTCTACTATGCTAGCAAGACCATGAATGAGGCCCAAGTCAAGTATAGGGTGACCTAGAAAGAACTTCTAGCCATTGTCTTTGCTATGGAGAATTTCCGCCCGTACCTAATGGGTACAAAGGTGATTGTTCACACCGACCATGTGGCACTTCGTTATTTGATGAGAAAGAAAGACTCTAAGGAAAGGTTGATGGGATTCTATTGCAAGAGTTTGATTTAGAGATTCAACACCGAAAGGGTAGTGAAAATCAAGTAGCAGACCACTTATCCCGATTTGCAGAAGAGGGGAGGCCACATAATGGACTTGAGATCAATGATTCATTTCCTGACGAACAACTCTTTTCCATTTATATGACTTGGATGCCATAGTTTGCCGATGTGGCCAACTATCTTGTGAGTGGCATTGTTCCGAATGAGTTCTCCTAAAACCAAAGGAAGAAGCTCAAACGGGACTGCCTGGACTACTATTGGGATGATCCATATCTCTTCAAAATCTACACTGATGGTGTTATCCGGAGATGTATTGTAGAAGAAGAGAAATTGGGTATTCTTGAAGCTTGCCATTCTTCGCCCTATGGTGGTCACCTTGGTGGGTCGAGAACTTCCACAAAGGTCCTAAGTTGTGGATTCTATTGGCCTACCTTGTACAAAGATGCTAGCGAGCTCGTTAAGCATTGTGATGATTGTCGAAGGGCCGGTGGGATCTCCAAGAAAAATGAGATGCCTCTCACCGCCATCCTGGAGATTTATATATTTGATGTTTGGGGCATTGTAGAGATCCCTAAAGTTGACGCACACTCGAATATTTCCATTCTTGCTCCCTACAGGGACAATTCTTAAAACCCACGTTGGGTATTTAACTTCCTGAATAAATCCAGCTTCAATGAGTTTGTTAACTTCGGTTTCAATCAGGGGAACCAAGTCCGGCCTAAAGCGACTTTGAGATTACTTAATAGAACGGGCACCATTCTTGACCGCAAGATGATGGACTGCTCCTTTAGGGTCCAAGCCAGGAATTTCTTTGTAACTCCAAGCAAAGACATCCCTGAACTCTTTGAGTACCTCAATATAAGTGCTTTCTTCATCAACTTCTAGTAAAGAACTTAAGTAGGTGGGTCTTGGTTCTTCATCGGTGCCAAGGTTAACTTCTTTTAAGGCATCAACTGTAGTGTTCACTCCTTCTTTGAGTTCAGGTGGAGCATCTCTTGCATCTTCATTTTCTTGAGGGTCCCCATCGTTGAAGGATATGTGATAACATGGTGAAACATCATCCAATTTATCGTCATCCTCCATTAGAGATAAAACACCACGCTCGCCTTTTGCAGTAGCATGATATGAAGAACCCACACTCTCTTCGTCTTCGTCACGTTTTTTAGTGTAGACCACAGTGTATGGCTTCACCTCAGTACCGCATCACACGAAATCATGACTTTTGTTTGTCGCTTCATTCTAGAAGGAACCAAACTTTGGAAATCTTCAGAGATCTTCTGAATTTTAGGCAAACCGTCTGTTTTTTGTATTTTGGTAATTTCTCTGGAACTAATTCCCCTTCTTTAATGGACCCAATCTCTCAAATACAAAAATTCTCACATTTGATTTTCCAAGTCGATCAAAGATAGAAGGCCTGTTAGAAGCGGTAGATTCGTCTTCTACAATGATATAATTGATGCTCGTCCTTCTTATGGAGATGCGCACTGGTGATGGTTGCTTGTATCCCAAACCTTCACGTGGTTGCTTCGTCGCATCTTTTGATGGGAGCTTTCCTAACTTTAATGGATCATTGGGATTGTATCCATCTTTTACAAATAGCCTATAAGCATTAGGATCAAAATCTTCATCTGCTCGCTTTGTAGGGAGTGCCACATTCTGCAAACGGTTTTGGGCTACAAACCCCACAATTGGCTTTGAGGACAACTTTACTTCCTTAATTCATTTTATCGGAAGAGTTAACTCCTTTATCATGTTAGTTTGGAGATTAGATGATTCGCCTTCATCTTTCTTTCTTTAAGGACATATTGGAGTGCATGACTTACTTTCTTGCCATAAGACGCAATATACCCTCTATGAGATTTATTCGTGTTGGGTTGTACCTCCTCAGTAACAGCTTTGGCGCTACCACCAATCACCTCGGCTTTTTTAGTTGTGGGCTCATCATTCTTGCTTTTTATGCCATCATCAGCTTTTAGCTCCTTCACAATGCGGTTCTTCGAGTAAAACTTTGTATCGGCGAAGTGTGACTCAGCCTCGGTGAATGGCTCATCATCCGCAACTATCTTTTTCTCGACTTCACCCTCGCAGTACTTCAAAAATTGATGGTAGGTAGATGGAACCACTTTATTCTCATGTATCCAAGGCCTTCTGAGCAAGACGTTGTATGAAGTATTTACATCGATCATATGCAACCATGCAGTTGATTGCATATCTTCAATGGTAATTCCCAACCTGATCGAACCTATGGATCTTTACCCCCCTTGGTTGAATCCTTGGATCATCACTCGACTTTCTGAGAGTTCGTTCATGGGAATACCAAGTTCTTTCACAGTGCGAATTGGCAAAATGTTTACTAAGGATCATCCAGCAACCAAAATTTGATTTACCCTTTCATCTCGCATATAGAAAACTAGGTACAATGGGCGGTTAAGAAGAGTGTTACCTAGCAGAAGATCGTCATTTGTGAACGTGACTTTTTCCTCATAAGCATTAACTTCTTGAGGAGTGGACTCGATGAGCTTTTCCGAAGATGTTGCCAACGGTAGGTCATCACTCTTTTCTTTCCCTTCATTAACATGACAACAAGAGGCATTGATACCCCCATGGGAAATCTTCATGCGGAACCAACTTGGTAAAAACTCCTCCAAGGTCACTGGATTTTGGGGCTTTTGAGAGTGGTGCACCTCCACTTTTTCTTTCTTCAAGTGCTTAATCGGATTCCATCTCCTTTGTCTTTTTACCATAATTTTCCTTGTTGGTTGTTCTACTGATTCTTTTCGTGGGCTCCTTATGTGGTGCCTACGACGAGTCACCAACGTCCAACCTTCATCATCATTAGGTTGACTGACTTCATCTTTGTCGTTCTCTAGTAATTCTTCATCTTTACTTTCTTGAAAATCACATAATTCATCCGGACTGAATGAGCCAAAGGTTATAGATACTTGGTTTGCACTTGCTTTCTCATCTTCAAGCACAATATTCTTTTCGTGAGCCAAGTCCTTAACTTTGTCCTTGAAGACAAAGCACTTCTCCAGAGGGTGGCTTACAAGTGGACTGTATTTGCAGTAATTTGGGTCATTTGTTTTCCCAGTTTCATTTGGCCGCTTCATCTCTGGAAGCTCAATGAGATTTAACTCGAGGAGTTCTTCGAAAGTAGTTGGCACATCAGAATCCAGAAATGGGTACTCTTTCTCTTGCATTTCTTTTAGAGTCAACTTTCCACTTGGAGTATCTTGAAACGAAATGGATTTCATACTCTGCTTCTTGCTCACTTTCGTCGTGAACTTCACAGGTAATGTGTTGACATTCATAGCTTCTTTGTTGTCTGATCTTGGTACAAACTTGCTCCATTTTCCGACTTCTTGCTTGTCGTTCCCTTTGCGAGGTTCATAGATGGGCAGCCTTTCATTTCCAGCGGAGGCCATGCTCAATTCCATGTCGTGGGCTCGAGTTGCAAGTTCTTCAAACGTGCTAGGCTTGAAACATTGCAAGATGTAGCACAATCCCCAATTCATGCCTCGGATGCACATCTCTATGCTAGAAGCTTCACTAAGCCTGTCTTTACACTTGAGGCTTGCATTCGTCCAATGATTGATAAAGTCAATGACTGGTTCACCCTTCCGTTGGCAAGTATTTGTGAGTTCGACCATGCTCACAGTGCGCCTTGTGCTATAAAAGAGATTGAGGAACTCTTCCTCTAGTTGATACCAGCTACCAATAGATCCCGCCTCAAGGTCTGTATACCAATCAAAAGCATTTCCTTTTAGCGAGTGGATAAACTATTGGAGAAGGTAATCTCCATAAGTCCCAGTGTTATTGCATGTCTCAACGAAGTGCGCCACATGTTGCTTTGGATTCCCTTTACCATCAAACTATTGAAACTTTGGAGGTTGATATCCAGCAAGCATCTTCAACATATCAATCCTTGAAGTGTATGGCTTTGTGTAGGTAAAGGAGGACCTGGAAGCAACTTCATATTTGTTTTTTATAGTCCCTTCAATGAACTCCTTTAGTTGATTGATTGGAATCATCCCTTCCAAAGAGACTGTAATTTCCTTAGTGGATGCAACTTGTAATGGGGGAGGATCAATCTCTTGAACTTCTAGGAGTTTTCCAGGTGCATTGGTGGACTCTTCTTCCATCAAGATTCCCACCCTATCTGTTAGCTTGTCGATTCTAGCATCTTGATTTTGCATGCTATTGGTCAAGCCAGCGATTGCTTCCGTCAAGTTTGCCAACTGCTCATCCACAGATGAAGTGTTTGTCACCATGGCTTGCATGATTGTCATGGACAATGGAGAGTAGCATATATTTTCACACAGATTGATCCTTTATTGGCTCACGCAATGTGGTGTAAGAGGGGAGGATCCATCACTTGAAGCATCATCATTTTCCCTCACAGCATAGTGCTTGGATCTGGAGAGGTCAAGCAGAGCAAGAGTTTTCTTGATCTTTTCAGTAATATAGTTTCCTCCTTCGAGTGCATTTGTGGAAGATCTTGCTCCTTTTGAGGATGAAGATCCAAAAACGGGGGTTGATGTGGATAGTACATGGGGTGCTTGTTGTCCAAACGAGCTTTCTTTGCTCCTCATAACTGGTCTAAAGCTTCCAAAAGTAACATCGAGGATGCTTTCCACATCAGCATAGAACCTGGAATTAGCAGCCTTGGCAGAAGTTGAACTGGATTTGAATTTCTTTGAAGTCATTTCAATTTTCATGAACTTTGATGATTGAAACATTGAGATGAGAGGTAGAGATTGACCCACTGGGCTTGCCAAAATTTGTAGACAATAAATTTGCGTCAAGAACATAATCGAGACCGAAAGATATAGCAACAATCACAGTGTTTGATTTCAAATAATTTGAGTGTACAATCTCTATGAATCCTCTGATTATTCTTTCCAATAGTAAATAAATTCAAGGGCCTTTGAGCTTGATATTTAATCTATATTTGTTTGCAGGAATGATGATCTTGAATTCAACTAGCACGAACTTTAATTTGAACTCGTACTCCTTGAATCCTTATTTGTTCTTCGTTCTTCATCTGGAACTTGATTTGTTGAAGCTTGAAACTTGTAGAGACATTTGTGGCGTTTGATCCACGAGCTCTTTCTTGCTTCTTGTTATAACTTCTGGTCTCTTTTCTGGGTTTTGAAGACCCTATTTATAGTTGTGGAAGGGAGGAGTTATGATAAGAACAAACTCTTTCTGACCAATCAAATTGATGTGTGACATGGCTGTATTTGATTGGCCAGAACATGTCACTTGCACACGTGGCGTGATTTCATTAGCCTTTTAATGTGACTTGGCATGGCTTGTCATTTAGACACGTGGCACGGTCCTATTGGCTCTTCCATTTGACGTGGTGTGCCACGTCATTTGACACATGGAATTGAGCCTATAGGAATACGCCATCTTGGGCCTAATGAAGTGGGCTCATCGCTTATAGCCCAATTAAATTGTACTTATATACTTAATCCAATTATATTAGCCCAAAATATTTATTTGGACTAATAGATTGAAAAAATGGTCCAATTTATATTACTGAATTTAGATCCAATAAATTCTATATGCATACAAATGCCCCCTTCTTCAAGACTTGTTGAGGTATAGGCTTGTCGTAGCCAAAACGGGTCACGAAGTATTGCTAACTTGACAAATTTGGCTAAACTACTCTCCTAGAATTGAATTTCACGACGTTCCCATAAGTTTTAACTATGGTTGTCTCAAGTTCCTTATTCTATGTTTCGAGATGTTCCCAATAAACTTGATTGTCCCGAATAAGAAAATTGTCGAGAATTATGTATTCAAAATGTGTTCCGAATGTTCCTATCACATTATTGTATCCTTGGGGAATGTGTTCAAGAATGATATGTGCATTAAAATGTTATGGCTTTGAGTCTAGTTTCAAATGAAAGTTATGATGCCAACTTGTGTGAGAAAAACTTGATATGCTTAAGACTCCTAATTACTACATGAAGTCTTGATTGGAAATGCCTTGTTGTTGATAATCTATAAAGATGCTTGAAAGTGAAAGAAGTGAGTTGAAGATATAAAGTGTGGCCACTGTGCCAAGAATGAAAGTTATACTTGTGGCCAATGGTGCCAATGGAATAAAATGTTGTGAAAAAGGTTATGAAATGAGCCTTGATTGAACTATTCTGAATTGAGTTCGAAGATATATTTGCCTAAAAGCTTATGTACTCAAGTCATGCCCAAATGTGGCTGTTTTAACTAATGCTATTTATGAATATTTTCAATATGTTTTG
>AWOL01S0053566.1:997-17135 GCA_000715115.1 Nicotiana otophora
GTGGAAGGACAAATAAAAATACTTTCCGATTCTTTCAAGGATGGCTCGAAATATTTTAACTATTCAAACTTCAACAGTGGTATCGGAGAGCGCTTTCAGTCAAGAAAGACTTCAACTCGGTGATTATAGAGTGCCTATGAGGGAGAGCTTAGAAAAATCTGTACTTTTTAGAGATTGGATCCGTTCGGAAAGAAGAAATTTTGGACTTTCTGAATCACAACCAGAGGTAGACGAAGCTTACAAAGAAATGCTAGCGAAACTTGCGGAGGATTCTGCTTCGCCCGGAAGCGGTGATGACGAAGCTTCTTTTCCGCCACCACCAACGGAAATTCCTCCGGACCTTAATGGAGTTATGAAGTTTGTAAGAGATACCATGTAACTTGTATGAACAAAAATTAGTATGTATTATGTTACTTGTATTTTTGCACATCTTGATTAGTTTCTTTTTATTCTCAATGGTGGTATTAGCACCTTGTTGTGCTCATTCCATAGGGGGGAGGAAGACTAAGAAAGATATTGCCATGTTTTTTCAATGCTATAATAAAATTATAACATATTACTTTGAATATCTCTTTACAATATTTTTGTCTTTAAATTTGAATTAAAAAATTTAGGTCACAATTCTATAATAAAATTTACAAGAAATTTCCTTAGATATTTTTATTATCATCTTCTTTTCTCTAATTTCTATAAAATTTCAAAAACAAAAAGTATATGTTGGGCCCAGTTAGCCCGTGGGTCGGGACCGTTTAGCCTAGGACCATTAGTTCGTGAGCCCGGTCTCGGGCCGGTTCCTACAAACAGACCACCAGGACCGGGACCGTTTTGGCCGTTTAAGTTGGGACCAGCGCGGGACAGGGACCAGGACCGTTTGGACCGGCCCACATGCCAGCCTTACAGCCGATGCAGCTTCACTCACTTGGGCTCAGTTTTCAGATATAATCTTGAGAGAGTTTGTTCCCCAGACCCTTCGTGATGCATGGCGCATATAGTTTGAGTAGCTGCGTCAAGGGACTATGATATTATCAGAGTATGCTATCAAATTCAGTGAGTTGTCCCGACAAGCACCTAGCTTGGTTTCTACTGTCAGAGAGCAAGTCCACAGATTCATCGAGGGGCTCAACTATGGTATTAGATTTAGCATGGCTTGAGAGTTGGAGACATACACTCTGTATCAACAGGTGGTAGAGATCGCACTGAGGTTGGAGGGTATGCATGCAGGCCGAGGGAGAGAGGGGACAGGGAGGCCAAGAGGCCTCGAGGTACTGAAGGGTTTAGTGCTGGCCACGCTATAGATACAACCCATCATGGTAGGGGATATGTGAGCTATCCAGATTATTTAGTACTTCCAGCTATCAATGGTACTCCGGCTATTCTGAGGCCTCAGGTTGCTTATTTTTCTCAGCCATTTTCTAGCGCACCTCCTGCACGGGATGCTTTCAGTGGTCAGTCTAGTTGACTAGGTCAGAGTTAGTTTCAGTAGTTGTGCAACTTGAGAGCTTATTTTGAGTATGGTGATACCAGGTATATATTGAGGGACTGTCCCTGACTTAGTAGGGGCGCACCTCCATAGACTACTTAGGCTTCACGGATTCCACCTGGTCCACAGATATGGTTTCTACTCCAGTTGCCTATCCTGCTACGCCGCCAGCTCGGGGTGGAGGTTAGGCGGGTAGAGGTCACTCTAGAATGGGAGACCATGCTAGATTCTATTCTTTTCGGATAGGACGAGGGTAGTTTCATCGCATCACAAGTATGGTTCCAGTTTGTCATAGGGATGCATTAGTTTTATTTTATTCGGAATCTACTTATTCATATGTGTCATCTTACTTTGCTCCTTATTTGGATATATTTCGTTGTTCTTTGAGTGCTTCTGTATATGTGTCCACACTTGTGGGAGATTCTATTATTTTGGACCGTGTGTATAGGTCGTGCCTAGTTGTTGTTTGTGGTTTTGAGACTAGAATTGATCTATTGTTACTCAATATGGTGGACTCTGATGTGATCTTGGGCATGGATTGGTTGTCACCCTATCATGCTATTCTGGATTGTCACACCAAGACTGTGACACTGGCTACGCCGGGTATGCCCCGGTTAGAGTGGAGGGGTACATTGGATTATATTCCTAGAAGGGTTGTGTCCTTCCTCAAGGAACAATAGATGGTTGAGAAGGGATGTGATGCATATCAAGACTTTGTGAGAGATGTCAATGCTGATACTCCTACCGTTAAGTCTGTTCTATAGTGAGAGATTTCCCAAATGTGTTCCTAGTAGACCTTTCAAGCATGTCGCCCAATAGAAATATCAATTTTGGTATTGACTTATAGCTGAGCACTCAACCCATTTTTATTCCACTATATAGTATGACACCAGGGGAGTTGAAAGAGTTAAAGGAACAGCTACAGGAGTTGCTTGATAAAGATTTCATTCGGCATAGTGTTTCATCTTGGGGTGCTCCGATTTTGTTTGTGAAGAAGAATGATGGTACTATGCGGATGTGCATTTATTATAGGCAGTTGAACAAGTTTACAGTGAAGAACATGTATCCATTGCCGCACATTGATGACTTATTTGACCAGCTTCAGGGTGCCAGAGTGTTCTTGAAGATTGATTTGCGGTCAGGGTATCATCAGCTAAAGATTCGGGATTCGGATATTCCGAAGACTACCTTCAGGACTTGGTATGGTCACAACGATTTTCAAGTGATGTTATTTGAGCTGACCAACACCCCAGAAACATTTACGCACCTGATGAACAATGTATTCCAGCCATGTCTTGACTCCTTCATTATTGTGTTTATTGACGACATCTTGTTGTATTCTCACAGTCAGGAGGATCATGAGCAACATTTAAGGATCATGCTCCAGACCTTGAGGGAGAAGAAGTTATATGCAAAATTCTCAAAGTTTGAATTCTAGCTTGATTCAGTGGCATTTTTTCGTCATATGTGTCTAGTGATGAGATCAAGGTAGAGCGAAAGAAGATTGAGGCAGTTTAGAGTTGGCCCAAACTATCTTCAGCTACGAAGATTCGGAGTTTCCTTGGGTTGGCTAGATATTATTGCCGTTTCATAGAAGAGTTTTCATCCATTGTTGCACCTTTGAGTAGATTGACTCAGAAGGATGCTCCTTTCAGATGGTCTGAGGAGTGTGGGGCGAGCTTTCAAAAGATCAAGACTGTTTTAACTACAACCTCAGTGTTGGTGTTGCCTACGTATTTAGGGTCTTACATTATGCATTGTGATGCGTCACATATGGCATTTGGAGAGGTGTTCATGCAAGACGGTAAGGTGATTGCCTATGCATCTCGACAACTAAAGGTTCATGAGAAGAATTACCCGGTCCACGACCTGGAGTTGGTGGTTATTCTTCATGCATTGAAGATTTGGAGGAATTAATTGTACGGTATCCTATGTGAGGCCTATACCGTCCATTGGAGTCTCTGACATCTGTTCAAGCAGTAAGATCTTAATTTGCGGCAGTGGAGATGGTTAGAGTTCCTAAAGGACTATGATATCACTATTCTATATCATCTCGGGAAGGCAATGTGGTGGCCGATGCCTTGAGTAGAAAGGCGGATAGTATGGGTAGCTTGGCATATCCACCGGCAGCAGAGAGGCCACTAGCCTTGGATGTTTAGGCTTTGGCCAATCAGTTTGTGAGATTGGATGTTTCAGAACCCAATTGGGTTCATTCTTGCATGGTTTCTCGGTCTTCTTTATATGAGCGCATCATAGAGCGTCAGTATGACGACCTCCATTTTCTTGTCCTTGAGGACACGGTACAGTACGACGATGCCAAGGAGGTTTCTATTGGAGATGACGGGGTGTTTTGAATGCAGTACCAGATATGTGTTCCCAATGTGGATGGGTTGCATGAGTTTATTCTTGAGTAGGCCCACGGCTCGCGGTATTCCATTCATCCGGGTGCCGCTAAAATGTGTCAAGATTTGAGGCAGCATTATTGGTGGAGAAGTTGATTCTTGAGTTTGTGCCACTAAGTTGATTCTTGAGTTTGTGGCTCGGTGCCTGAACTGTCAGCAGTTGAAGTATGAGCATTAGAGGCCTGGCAATTTACTTTAGAAACTTGAGATTCCCGAGTGGAAATGGGAGAGTGTTATTGTGGACTTCGTTGTTGGGCTCACATGGACTTTGAAGAAATATGACGCAGTATGGGTGATTTGTATAAGTTGACCTAGTTGGCTCATTTTATTCCGGTGGTGACTACCTATCCTTCATAGTAGCTGGCTCAGATCTATATCTAGGAGATTTCCCATCTTCATGGCATGCCGGTGTCCATTATCTTTGATCGAGGCACACAGTTCACATCGCATTTTTGAAGAGTTGTGCAGTATTAGCTAGGCACACGGTTTGAGTTTAGTACATCATTCCACCCCAGACAGACGGACAGTCCGAGCACAACATTCAAATATTAGAGGATATGCTTCGTGAATACATTATGGATTTCGGGGGTTCTTAGGATCGGTTCTTGTTTCTTGAAAAGTTTGCCTATAACAAATACTAATTGAGTATTCAGGTGGCTCCTTATGAGGCCTTGTATGGGAGGCAGTGTCGTTCCCTAGTTAGTTGTTTTGAGCCGGGAGAGGCTAGGCTATTCGGCACAGATTTGGTTCGGGATGCCTTGGAAAAAGTCAAGTTAATTCTGGATCGACTTCGTATAGCACAGTCTAGGAAGAAGAGTTATGCTGATCGGAAGGTCTGTGATATAGAATTTATGTCGGGAGAGCGGGTTTTGCTTCATGTATCACCCATGAAGGGTGTGATAAGTTTCGGGAAGAAGGGCAAGTTGAGGCCTAGGTATATTGGTCCTTTTAAGAGTCTTGAGAGAGTTGGTGAGGTGGCCTACATACTTGCATTACCACCCAGTTTATCGGAAATTTACCCGATATTCCACGTTTCCATGCTCCAGAAGTATTATTGTGTTTCGTCCCATGTATTAGATTTCATCTCAGTCCAATTGGACAATGATTTGACTTATGTTGAGGAGTCAGTGTCCATCTTGGACAAGCATGTCCAAAAGTTGAGGTCAAAGTTCAGTGAAGGTTCAATGAAGGGTGCATCCGGTCGAGGAGGCAACCTAGGAGACCGAGCTCGACATGCGGAGTCATTATCCTCACCTTTTCATCACTTCAGGTATGTCTCTATGCACGTTCGAGGACAGATGTTTGTTTAAAGAAGGGATAATGTAATGACCCGACATGTCATTTTGTGTTTTTGTGCCCCGTTTCCCCTTTTGATGCTTCACACATGTGTAATTTTTATTTTATGACTTACGGGGTTGATTGTTTTTGTTCCTGAAAGGTTTCGGGTTGAGTTAGACCCTTTAGTTTTTGGCTTAGAAGTTTAAGTTAGAAATGTTGATCAAACTTTGACTTTTGTGAAAATGACTTTAGAATGGTATTTTGATGGCTCCAATACCTTCATATTGTGATTTTGGACTTGGGCTTATATCCGAAATCAAATTCGTAGGTCCGTAGGTTGATTTGTATTGTTTTGTCGAAAATTAGCAATTTGAGGTTTACAAGTTTGACCGTAGGTTGAGTTTTGGCTATCGAGTTTGGAATTTGGTTTTGGGACTTGGAATAGGTCCATTATGCTATTTAGAACATGTCTGCAAAATTTGGTTTCGTTTGAAGCTGATTTGTAGTATTCGGACCTTTGGTTGCAATTCTCGAGATTTTGAACTTTTCTTTGAAAATCCATGTGTTTTGGTGTTCAATTCGTAGTTCTAGATGTTATTTTTGTGTTTTGATCGCGCGAGCAAGTTCGTATGATATTTTTAGACTTATGTGGATATTTGGTTTGGATCCCCAAGGCTCGGATAAATTTCAGACGAGCCATAAAATGGTGTTGGACTGAAAATAGGTTGCTGGTGTGTTGGTGCTACAGTTATCACAATTGCGAGGACCAGGTTCACATTTGCGAAGTTAGTCATAGTTGGGTAGTTTCGCAATTGAGATAGATATTATCGCAACTGCGATGGGGACAAGGTTCGCAATTGCGAACCCATGGTTGCATTTGTGATGTCCCCTTGGGCTGTCAGTGGCCGCAATTGTGAGTCTTTCTTTGCAATTGCAAGGGTTTGCAATTCTGAACCCAGTGTCGCAAAGGCGATACCTGCAGTTGAACATAAGGGTTGGAAGTCGAGATTTAGCCTCATTTCTCACATGTTAGAACCCTAGTCTTGGTAGGATGCGATTTGAAGAGGGGATTGTCATCTACAAATATTGGGTAAGTGATTTTAATCAATTTCCAACTATATTTAATGATTATATCTTATATTTAACATCAAATTTATGAGAATCAAATGGTGAAAACTAGGGAGTTTGTCAAAGTTTTGAAAAATGAAGATTTGAGTTTTGAGAGTCGATTTCAACTTGGATTTGAAAACAAAACACATACATGGACTCGTGGGGTTATGGGTAGTCGGAATCTACCTTTGGACTCGGGTTTTGACCGGGCGAGCTCGAGGTTGACTTTTGTTGATGTTTTGGAAAAAGTATAAAGATCATAGCTTTATCTATTGTAATTATTTTTCCTTGCATTGTTTGATGATATTAAGTCAATTTTTGTTCGATTTGGGCCATGTGGAGGTGAATTTTAGGGTAAACACTATATTCGAGGGTTGATTTGACCTAGTTGCGTTACGTTTCTTGCCTAACTTTGTATGGGGGAACTACCCCTTAGGATTTGGATTGATTGTGCTATTGTGTTTTGTGGAAGACGTGTACACGAGTTGACGAGTGTGTACATGGGCTATATGTGGTATATTACCGATTTAGGATGCTTAGACTCTTTTCATGCTTTTAATTGAATTATCATAACATGTTATATCTTTCACTGCTAATCTACCCTTATATGTGTTAATCTACTCTTACATGTTTTATTTGAAGTTGCTACCACTTATTATACCTCCTAATTGTTATACTTGCTCTCCTATGCTTATATAGAATTTGTTACATTCCTTGTTGTCTTGTTACCTCTTTAAATTGTTGAATTACTTTTAGTTGAAGTTGTTATTTTGTGGTGAATCTTCCTGTTGAGTTATTGGGTTAAAGTTTCCAAACTCATCATCACATTGAGTTGAAGTTGTTAATTGTTGAGATATCTTTCCTTGTTGAGCAATTTCTATTCATTTTGTTATTGTTATGATTCTTGTACACATTGTCGTTGAGTGTAATGACCGGACCTATCATTTTGAGTTTTAGCATTTCATTCGGTAGTTTGAGTAGCTTCATATTATGTATTATGACTTGCGTGTATGGTTGGTTTCGATTTTTAAACGGTTCGAGATTGATTCTCGTTTTAGAAGCTTTAAGTTGGAAGAGTTGACCAATATTCGATTTTTGGATAAACAGACTCGTAATTGGATTCTAATTATTTTAATAGGTTTATGTGATAAGTTTTGACATGTCCACAAGATTTGGTTAAATTATGATAAGTTTTGGATAAGTTTGGATTGTATGGTGATTATTTTCGGTTTCGACATCGATTTGAGCATAAAGATTACCAAGTTGAGCAAACAACCTTTGATTCGTATTTTGACTAAACTATTATATTTGTATTGCAATTTTGGAAGCATAGAAACTTGAATCATCAAGTTTCGACATCGTATGAGGAATTTATGGTCATTTTACTAACAACTGGGTTGCCAGATTTATTTCATATTAATTATGAAATTGCCACTGAATTCGTATTAAAACATCTACACTATTTTCCAAATATTGAAACCAATATATCTCCTTCATTATAAGGTCAAATGGAGTGATTCAAAAGCCTAACATGACTGGAATTTCACAAAGAATCCATTAGAGGTATCAAAAGCGAGTTTTAGAATCATTTAATACATGAAACGAGGCAGAACAGCTGGGCAGAAGCATATAATATCGAGAGTTTGTTCATTTGGTCATATTTTGAGTTGGGAGTTCGGATTTGAGCGATTGTAGAGTCGATGTTTCCCACATGGATTGGGGTAAGTGTTATATACTTGGTTTTGGTTATATTACATGAATCCATCTTCGTTTTTGGCATTTGATTGATGATTTCAAAGTGAAATATGGAGGATTTTGTCTAATATTTCATAAAGTGATCTTTTGAGCTTTGAATATCGATTCGGAGTCGGATTTGAGTGAAACTAGTATGGTTGGAATCTTAATTGAATGAGTTGTCTGATTTTGTGAGTTTTATCGGATTCCGAGATACGAGCCCAGGTTTGACATTTTAGTTAACATTGTGATTCTGGTTATAGATTCCACCTTTATCAATTGAGTTTGTTTTCTTTGGCATTATTTGATGTTCTTGAGTTGCTTTTGGCTAGTTTTGAGTCGTTCGGAGGTCGGTACGCATGGGATGGCATTTCTAGAGTATTGTTTGACTTTATCGGTATTGAATTCGGCTTGTTCGAGGCAAGTAACACTTCTAAACTTGGTACTGAGGGTATGAATCCCTGAACATACGTGTTATGTGTGTGGTGTTGAGGTGACGCATATGCTAGGTGATGGGCATGTGGGTGTGCACCATGTGAATTATGACTCGGTAGATTTTGTGGTACTATGTAGTTACCAAATCGTATTTCTATCCGTATAATTTCTACGTGCTAGAGTAATTGAGCTGTGATCCATGTTAGAAACCATGTTTAGACTATATGCTTATTCTATTGGGACCCACTGAGATCATTTCTGTTGTTGAGTTATTTGCTTAAATAACAATTTCATACTCAATCACACTCATTCATTTGCATATTATATATCAGTTTATGTTATCATTTATTGTTACATCATGTATCATTGTTTTGGCTGATTCGCATGAGATTTGTAAGCCCGAGAGACAGGAGAGATTGATGATTGAGTTGAGGCAGAGGTTCTGATTGTGAGTGATATTTATAGGATTGGGATGCACGTCACAGCAGTCTTTAATGATTCATGATGGGATCATGCTGCACGCCGCAACAAGTTTTATTGATTCATGATGGGATCAGAATGCACGCTGCAGCAGCCATGTTGGCTTATATTACCGCTTGGGCATGTTTTGCCCCTCCCGAGTCTGACTTACCAGCAGTGAGCATAGGTATCGAGTGCCAAGTGATTGAGTGCACTGAGTGATCAAGTGTACCGAGTGATTGCGTGTGAGCCAGTGAGATTGAGTACTTTGAGAGTGTGAGTATATAAGCTCATCACTGTGATGCATTACATTTGACATGCATACTTGGCATGTAGGCATAGTGATGGTAGGCTATAATCTCGTATTTTAGTCGCTTATTGCACTCTAATTTACTGCACTTTACTTGTATTGAGCTTTAACTGGTAGTATTTTGCACTTATAACGTATATTATACCTTGTCGGAATGATTCCAAGTTATGTAGATGCTGGGGAGCTAAATCAAATACTTGGAGCTTTGAAGTCTGAGTAAAAGCCCAAGGGATTAAGCCTTCGAAGGTCGAGGATCACTTCTGGACATCAAAATTCAAGGAAGAAGCAACACTCTGAGGAAATGCACTAATGCGACGCACCATGTGTAGCACCGTGTGACGTATCAGTGCAAATATGCTTTAGAAATTTGAGAAGTTCAGCGACTTGTAGTTTTTGGGTCTGACAGAAAATACACTAATGTTAGGCATAGTGTGTGGCATAGTGTGTAGCATCAGTACAAAATTCTGCCAGAAAAGCTAAGTTCATAGAGTATACCACCGAAAAAAATTATCTAATACGACGCATTGGGGGTAGCATAGTGCGACGCATGAAAAGCATTAAGTTTATAAGTTTTCCTATTTCGGCTAGGAAAGGGAGATTGCGTTTGGGCTCGACCCTACTTGGTATAAATACATGGAAAACGTTATTTTTTGGACTTCTGACATACTTTAGACCTAAGGAAGCTAAGGAGGAGTTAGAAGAGAAAAAGCATAAGGATTTCATCATTCCTTTCTCACTCAAGACCCGAGTTTAGATAGAATCTATGTTTTCCAATACTTTAATTATATTTGTGATGAATTACTCCATATCTATGGAGTAGTTCTCTTTAGGGTTTGATGGATTTGGTGTATTTATATTTGTTTGTGGATTATAACTCTAGTTTTATATATTGAAGCATTTTTGGATTATTTAGCTATTGCATTTATATTTCACTTGTTCATGTAATCAAGAGAGACATAACTTGTGATACCCTTGCATTATATTGTTGATTGAGTTCATTAATTCTTCTTAGTAATCGAAAGAGGCTAGTTGAATTATTGATTAAACCTAGTTAGGAGAATAATCGAAAGAGGTTTTCCTAAAGACCAATCCACTACGCATTCTTGCATATCTTCATGTGCTTAAAATTGTTCATCTTGTGAGGTTAAGACTTAATCGAGAGAGGAGTTTTTACTGAGTGTTTGAAATAATAATTGAGTGAATTTGAGAGACTCACTTAAACATTAGAAGTGAATTATCTAGAGTTAGATCCCAAACAATTATCTTGCACCTATCCTATCAACCCTTATTTTCTCCCATTGATAACTTCTTTGCTTGTTCCTTGTTGTGATTGTCATGAGTCAATAACTTTAGATTCTTAGTTAATTTTAGTTAGACATCTTTTAAATCTCAATTTTTGATTCTCCTGGATAGCAATCAAGCTAGAAACTATGAAAATAATGTTGAACTCCAATCCCTGTGGATACGATATTATACTATACTATCTTTGATTGGCGAGTATAATTTAAGTGTGTGTTTCAAGCTCGTCAAATTTTGGCACCGTTGCCGGGGATTGGCAATCCATAGTATTTGAAATAGTTTGTAGTGCTAATTCAGGAATTTGTTTATTTAATTTTATTTTTCTCTTTTTACAGTTGGTATTCTTTGACTGTGCGTAGGTTACATGTTAAGATTGGTGCATGACTCGAGCTTCTACGAAAGAAGTGCTACCATACCAGCCAAAAATTGAAAAATAATTGCGACAGCTGAGGAAGGAAAGAAATCTCACTGAGACATCAAAAAAGGTTGGGCAATCCTCAACCAAAGAACTTATGGTTGGAAACAGTAAGGATAATGTAGATTTGGCTGTGAGAGAAGCAGCCCAACGACAAGAACAAGTTGCATGGGATGCTAAAGAAGCAGCTATTAGATATGCACAGATTATCTACGAAGAAGAGAGAGGTCGTAGAATTGCTCAAAATCAATTTTGGGTGCAGACCAGTTCGGAAATATAGCTCCCATGCCTGGGAGACCGCTTGGTGATTATGCTAGACCGGTCTATAATCAAGGACTATCAAGTGTTAGACCACCCCTCAATTGTAGCAAACAACTTTGAATTGAAGCAAATGTTGCTTCAAACTCTTCAAAATTGTTGTGTCTTCAGAGGGAAGCCAAACGAAGATCCAAATACACATCTAATGGACTTCGAGGAGATTATGAATGCCTTCCAATACAATGGTGTGTCACAAGATGCAGTGTATTTAAGGGCATTCCCCTTTTCACTCAAAGATGATGCAAAACAGTGGCTTCAAAGCTTACCCACAGGATCGATAAGAACATGAGAGGAGATGACCAGAAAATTCCTTGACAAATATTTCTCCTCAGCTAAGACGGGCAAGTTTAGAAGAGAAATCCATAAATTCTTCCAGAAAGATACTGAGACTGTTTTTGAGGCATGGAAGAGGTTTAAGAAGATTGTTAGAAAGTGTCAGCATAGCGGAATTGAACTCTGGATGCAACTCTAGGACTTTTGGTATGGATTGGCACCGACCTCATGTAGAATATTGAGCAATGCAGCTGGAGGCCCGTTGATGAAGAAGAGTCCAGATGAGATAGTTATAATTCTTGATAAGTTATCTGAAGATGCTAATCAATGGCCCTCTGAGTGTGCAGAAAGATGAAGATCAACTGGTGTTCACCAGGTTGATGCTAACACATCTGTGCCGGTACAACTTGATACTATGGCAAAAGAGATAAGGAAGTTGACCTTAGCCTCGATACAAAATGAGCCTCATGCAGCATGTGATATATGTGGACGAGGACACCCTACCCATGAGTGTCAAGCTTCAACTGAGGACGTAAATGTTGTGGGAAACTACAATTTCAATGCAATGGGTCAGAGGCACCCCGGTTTTTCATGGAGTTATCATGGAGTTACTGTCAATGCTTGGAAACAAAATAACTCTAGACCATAGGGACAATGGGATCTAGCATACCAAAATCAGCAGATGCAGCAATTTCAGCCTCAATAGCCCATTCAACCTGGTCTAGAGGATCTAATAATGGCTTTCGCTATCAAGACAGACGAAAGATTAGATGCTTATGGAGTAGCTATCAAAGAATTAGGCACTGGTTTGTGAAACTTAGAGAAACAAGTAGGACAGATTGTAACAATATTATCTGAGAGGGTTCCAGGTACTCTCCCACTGATACAAAAAATAATCCTTCAAAGAAACGGTGAATGTTGTGACCTTGAGAAGTGGAAAAGTGTTGAAAGATCCCACCCCGATCCAAGATGATGTGATACTTGAAAAATAAAGTGGGAGGCAACTAAAAATGATGTTGATAAGAATAAGAAAGGCCCGATGAAAACTAAGAAGAAAAAGAAGGAAGAAACTTTGAGAAGGGAGGAACCTGAAGAGAGGAAGCAAATGCCTGCTTTACCTTTCCCTCAAAATCTATGTAGGGAAAAGCTGGACAAGAAGTTTGGGAGATTTCTGGATGTGCTGAAACATGTTCATGAAAATTTGCCATTCATAGAAGTTCTATCACAAATGCTTATCTATGCCAAATTCTTGAATGAGATCCTGACAAAGAAGGGGAAAATAGAGGATACCTCGGTGGTGAAGCTCACAGAGCATTACAACGTGATATTGCAAAACAAACTCCCACAAAAGTGTGGAGATCTAGGGAGTTTTACTATACCTTGCTCTTTAGGCTCTATTAAGTTTTATAAGTCTTTATGTGAATTTGGTACTTCAATTAATTTAATGCCTCTATATATTTACAGGAAATTAGGGAAGGATATTGGAGAGATAAGGTCAGTGCCAATATCTTTGCAGTTGGTAGACCGGGCGACTTTAATAACTGAGGGGATAGTGGAAGATGTATTAGTTCAGGTGGATAAGTTTGTATTTCTTGTAGATTTTATAGTGGTGAATATGGAGGAGAACAAGGAGGTCCCCCTCATCATTGGAAGATCATTCTTAGCAACGGGTAGAGCTATATCAGATATACACGAGAGAAAAATCATGCTTAGAGTGGGTGAGGAGACGGTGACTTTTGATATGAATGTAGCAAAGAGGGCACAAAAAGAAAAACCAGTTGCGAGTGTTGTGTGGAAAGTGAAGGGCTCAAAAGAGAAGGTTGCACTGAGTGAGAAAGATAAGTGTGTGGTGTACCCCAAAAAGGTTGAGAAGAAGTTGTCGTCATGGATGTGCGCATTAGTTTGGAGGCGAGGAATGGAGCCTGACTTTGACTCAAACCATGGCTAGAAGTTCAGGAAAATTCCCTTTACCTTATGCTTTTTAATTGTGTGTCATGGGCACATGCCATAACTTAAAGTGTAGGGTGGGGAATATTTGTATGTATGTATATTAGTTTTAGTTTTTGTTATTCTAGTAATTATATATAGAAAATAATTGAAAAAAAACATAAAACTTTGAAAATAATTCGATTTTCCCAACAATGGATATCATTCGACGGGTTTCTTTAGGGAGTAAAGTCGAAATAAAAAGACAAAATGATTTTCTCTAGTAGGTAGTGTAATAATTCTCCCTTCTTTTTTCTTTGTACCGCGGTTCTTTTCCAAGGGTTTTGTTTGAACCGGGTGTAGTTAGTTTTTTATTTTTGTTAGGAGTAGGAACCTTGTGCTATGGTTTGAATGGAAAGAAATATCTCTTAACTTTATTATGCCTTAAGAATAGTAAGTGCTTTAGTTGTGACGCCGGGGCTTAGTTTTTTACTCTTGTAATAAGTATTGTAAATTGTATGATCTTAACTTTGCTTAACTACTTTGACTAGAGTGTCTTGATTAGTCCGATCCTGAGTGAGTTATGTACCATGTGTGTGTAAGGTTTTGTGTTATTTTGTGCATTGCATTTTATCTCTAGCACTTTCCCCGTGTGTTTGCAAAGAAAAATAGTAGTTTTATTCAGTCTTGGAAGTGATATAGACATTTCTTACTTGAGCCAGATATATGTTTACCCACCTAATTGTAGGCATCCTAGTTAACCCCTTTTGAGCTTGTAATCTCGTTTCTTTGGCAACCACATTACAAGCCCTACCCATATGTTTAAATTTACCATCTATTTAAACCTTTTACCTCTCGTGAGAACTTGAATTTGTTATGAATTTTGTAAAAGCTGAAGTGTGGGGTGGTTGGTTTGGCTTTTGAGTGGAACTAATGAAATAAGGAGAAAGGTGCATTGTATTGAAAAAGTAAGAGCCGCTTGAATTGAAAAATAAAGAAACAAATAAGTGTATAATTGTAAAAAATATTCCTTGATAGTGGTAACTCTTGATGTAATGTTGCTTAAAGAAGTAGGGAGTTAATGTATATTGATGTGAAGGTGGAGTTTTGATTTGACATAAGTGTGTGGTTTTTAATAACGAAATGTATGTATTAAAGTTCTTAGGGAGGTGTAGTCACTACATCTAAATGTATCCTACCCTTCCCGCAACCTATATTAGAACCAATTAAAGTCCTACTTGATCCTTGACATAATGAGCTCAATTACTAGAGCATTACACTACGGGCAAACTTATGGTACGTCTTTTGTGGCACATGAATGTTGTTTCTGAGAGTGAGAGAATTCTTTCTATCTTGAAGTCCTAATTGTTCTTAAATTTTATTATGTGTGGAACTACTCTCCATTGTTGTGTGAGGGTACTTGATTCACTAAGAAAAATAATGTCATTGACCTCTATGTTAGAGTAAGTGAGTGGGTTATAAATAATGTATGGTGCTTGTGAGTCAAATCTTGAGGCGCGGATATTTCGGTATTATGCTTAATATATTTTAAATATTCTTGGTATGATGAGTTAGGAGAGTTGTTTAAAAAAGTCGTGTATATATGAAGTGTAGTCTGATTGTTTGAGGACGAGCAATAATTTAAGTGTGGGGTGTTGATGGTAGGCTATAATCCCATATTTTAGTCGCTTATTGCACTCTAATTTACAGCACTTTACTTATGTTGAGCTTTATTGGTAGTATTATGCCTTGTAAGAATGATTCCGAGTTATGTAGATATTGGGGAGCTAAATCAAATAATTGGAGCTTTGAAGTCTGCAAGCATGTGCTTTTGTACTTCTATGTCCAGTGGTGTCCCTATGAGTGTGACTGGTGGCTCGGTGAGTGGTTGGATAGCTTTATGATGAGTAGGATGTGACTGCAGTAAGTGTTCAGATGGTTTGAATGCGACAAGAAGAGTTTGCTTGAGATGTGAAAAGGACTATTGGATGCTCGATTTATGTGGATGTGTCATAAAGTCTTGAGTTATGAAGGTTTTTGTGAGGTTCTTTCGTGTTATTTCACTTGTGGAATGAAGTAGATTTTCATGTCTTGTTGATGAGTTCAGACTCAGGAAATGTAAGTGATCACGTAGTAGTTGTGGTTGTGAAATGGTATAGAGCGATGTCAGTTTGAGGCTAAGCGGGTGGGTTATCACCTGCGGGATAATCTACAGATATGTGATCCTTATGATATTGTGTGGAGGGTTTCTTTTCTACCAGTGGGTATAGGTGTTTTTATTTGAGTTTGGATTGGTTGAGAAAATTGACCTGGCTGTCACGAGGATGAATGTGATATTAGAAGATGATTTGAGGTATTATATGGTTTGTGTTACATGAGCTTATGAAGGATTTATTTGAATCTCACTGTGATATTATGACAGTATTAGAGTATGGGCATTGTGAGTTATCAAAAGTTTTGATCGATGGCATTTAGCTAAGTGGGGGAGTCTGATATCAACGATTTGATTGCATTGTTACGTGTTGTATTGGTTTCGGTCTGAGACATACTTGTGGATCGGTTATGACTTGCAGAGGCTGGTTTTGCAGATGACTTAAGCAAGGAAACTTCTGGATGCATGGTGTATTACACTTTATGAGTATATGGAAATCATGAAATGATTGAGTTGTTATTCGTGAATGATGTAGTGCGTATGGACT
>AWOL01S0053570.1:0-28937 GCA_000715115.1 Nicotiana otophora
CCCTTGGGCTCGATAGATAGTCCCAGAGTGAGAATGGTTGCTCGAACTCGAGTAAGGGTATCCCTTAGGCTTTATGGTCGAGTGAGTGTTTGCTCAACTCGAATTAAGGTAGCCCTTAGGCTTTTAAGTCGAGTGAGAATGATTTCTCGAACTCGAATTAATGGCAGCCCTTGGGCTCGATAGATAGTCCCAGAGTGAGAATGGTTGCTCGAACTCGAGTAAGGGTATCCCTTAGGCTTTATGGTCGAGTGAGTATTTTCTCGAACTCGAAATAAGGCAGCCCTTAAACTTTTCAGTCGAGTAAGAATGATTTCTCGAACTCGAATTAATGGCAGCCCTTGGGCTCGATAGATATTCCCCGAGTGAGAATGGTTGCTCGAACTCGAGTTAGGGTAGCCCTTAGGCTTTATAGTTGAGTGAGGATTTGCTCGAACTCGAAATGAAAACATCCCTTAGGCTTTACGGTCGAGTGAGTGTTTTCTCAAACTCGAAGTAATGTAGACCTTAGGCTCGATAGTCGAGTGAGAATGATTTCTCGAACTCGAATTAATGGCAGCCCTTGGGCTCGATAGATAGTCCCCGAGTGAGAACGGTTGCTCAAACTCGAGTTAGGGTAGCCCTTAGGCTTTATGGTCGAGTGAGTATTTGAACGAACTTGAATTAAGGTAGCCCTTAATCTTTTTAGTCGAGTAAGAATGATTTCTCGAACTCGAATTAGTGGCAGCCCTTGGGCTCGATAGATATTCCCCAAGTGAGAATGGTTGCTCGAACTCGAGTTACGGTAGCCCTTAGGATTTATAGTCGAGTGAGGATTTGCTCGAACTCGAAATGAAAACAGCCCTTAGGCTTTACGGTCGAATGAGTGTTTGCTCGAACTCGAAGTAATGTAGCCCTTAGGCTTTTCAGTCGAGTGAGAATGATTTCTCGAACTCGAATTAATGGCAACCCTTAGGCTCGATAGATAGTCCCCGAGTGAGAATGGTTGCTCGAACTCGAGTTAAGGTAGCCCTTAGGCTTTATAGTCGAGTGAGGATTTGCTCAAACTCGAAATTAAAACAGCTCTTAGGCTTTACGGTCAAGTGAATGTTTGATCGAACTCAAAGTAATGTATCCCTTAGGCTTTATGGTCGAGTGAGTGTTTGCTCGAACTCTAATTAAGGTAGCCCTTAGGCTTTTCAGTCGAGTGAGAATGATTTCTTGAACTTGAATTAATGGCAGTCGTTGGGCTCGATAGGTATTCCCTGAGTGAGAATGGTTCCTCGAACTCGAGTTGGAGTAGCCCTTAGGCTTTATAGTCGAGTGAGGATTTACTCAAACTCGAAATGAAAACAACCCTTCAGCTTTACGATCGAGTGAGTGTTTGCTCGAACTCGAATTAGGGTAGCCCTTAGACTTTTTAGTCGAGTGAGAATGATTTCTCGAACTTGAATTAATGGCAGCCCTTGGGCTCGATAGGTAGTCCTCGAGTGAGAATGGTTGCTCTAACTCGAGTTAGGGTAGCCCATAGGCTTTATAGTCGAGTGAGGATTTACTTGAAATCGAAATGAAAACAACCCTTAGGCTTTACGGTCGAATGAGTGTTTGCTCGAACTCGAAATGAAAATAGCCCTTAGGCTTTATGGTCGAGTGAGCATTTGCTTGAACTCGAAGTAATGTAGCCCTTAGGCTTATGTGGTGCTTGCTCTCGTTGCTTTTTCGGTTGGTAGTCCCCAATTTATGGGGTAATGGTCGGCCCTTAAGCCTGTTTGCATAATAGATTACGAAATAGAGGAAGTTTTCCAAGATATGAGATATCGGTAAAGAAGAAATTTCTCTTTATAAGTCATTATACATGTGTTCATGTTTTGTGTCAGGGCTCGAGCAAGCTACACGAGCATGGTTCGTTTTGACCATTCGGCCCTTATAATTTTTCCTATCAAAATCATGTTGTCATGAAGTAACGTTCTTGCATCGAACTTGATAATCGAACTTGATATATTCACGGGTAATGTCCCCCCAGTATTCGAGGTTGATTATAAAGAGGCCTCGGATACTATTGAATTGTTCTAAGTTAGCACGATCACTGGTTGCCTCATTAAAAACCTTGCCGAAAAATCTATTTGGGACAAAACCAGTCTAAGAGAAAAAGAGTGCAACGCGTGCTTTCTGGCCTAAAGGCTTCGAGTTGAATAATCCATCCCCGTTTCTGGTCGAACACCTGCAAGGGTTAATTTCGAAATATAAATGAACATAGGAGGGTTGTACCTTAGCAGTAGTATCATTTTAGGTGCGAAACGTTCCAATTGATCGGTAGTTGTTTGCCGTTTATCACGCCGAGCTTGTAGGACCCCTTTCCGACGATTTTGAGGACCTGATATGGTCCTTCCCAGTTTAGACCCAGTTTTCCTTCATTCAGATTTCGGGTGTTGAAGGTGATTTTCCTTAGTACCAAGTCCCCTATTTTAAAATGTCGAAGATTGGTTCTTCGATTGTAGTATTTATCAATCCGCTATTTTTAGGCGGCCAATCGGACGAGAACGGTCCCTCGTATTTCGCCCAATAATTCCTGGCTCGTGTTCATGGTCTCGTTATTCGACTCCTATGTTGCATATCGAAACCTGATGCTAGGTTCTCCGACCTCAATCGGGATCAAAGCTTCGACGCCATAGACCAACGAGAATGGCGTTGCTCCAGTACTGGATTTCGAGGTTGTGCGATATGCCCATAGGATCTCGGGCAGTATTTCTATCCATTTTTCTTTGGCGTTGGTCAATCTCTTCTTAAGATTTTTGATGATGGTTTTGTTAGTTGATTCGGCTTGTCCGTTTCCGCTGGGATGGTACGGTGTCGATAAGATCCTTTTGATCTTGTGATCCTCGAGAAACTTAGTTACTTTGCTGTCGATGAATTATTTTCCATTATCACATACAATCTCGGCTGGCACCCCAAATCGACATATGATGAGGTCCCAAATGAAGTCTATCACTTTTTTTTCTCTCACTTTCTTGAAAGCCTGTGTTTCAACCCATTTAGAGAAATAATCAGTCATAAACAAAATAAACTGAGCTTTACCTGGGGCTGATGGGAGGGAGCCGATAATGTCCATTCCTCATTTCATGAAAGGCCGTAGAGATAGGACCGAGTGGAGCAGCTCCCCGGGTTGATGAATCATGGGCGCATGTCTTTGGCATTTGTCGCATTTTTGGATGAACTACCTCACATATTTGCCCATATCGGTCTAATAATACCCCGCTCTGATTGCTTTGTGGACCAGCGAATCGGCACCGAAATGGTTTCCGCACGTGCCTTCGTGAATTTCGCGTAGGATGTAATCAGTATCTCCAGGTCCCAAACATATTGCCAATGGTCCATCGAACGTCTTTCTATACAGCGTTCCGTCCTCGAACAGGGTGAACCGTGCTGCCTTTACGCACAAAGCTCTCGATTCCTACGGATCTGATGGAAGCTTCCCGTTCTTAAAGTACTTTATATATTTGTTTCTCCAATCCCAGGTTAGACTTGTGAAATTTATCTCGGCGTGACCTTCTTCGATCACCGATTTTATGAGTTGTACGATAGTCCCCGAGTTGAGTTCGTCATCTTCGACTGATGAACCTAAGTTTGCAAGAGCGTCGGCCTCGTTGTTCTATTCTCGGGGTACATGTTGCAAAGTCCATTCTTTAAATTGATGTAGAGTCACTTGTATTTTATCCAAGTACCTATGCATTCAATCTTCTCGGACTTCAAAAGTTCCATTAGCTTGGTTTACCACTAGAAGGGAATCACACTTGGCCTTTATGACCTTAGCTCCCAAGCTTCTAGCTAGTTCAAGACCTGCAATGATGGCCTCATACTCGGCTTCATTGTTAGTCAATTTTATAGTTCTGGTAGACTGTCTAACTACATTACCTGTGGGTAATTTTAGTACGATGCCCAGTCCGGACCCCTTCGCGTTCGAGGCACCGTCCGTAAAGAGGGTCCAGACTCCCGAAGAGGTACCCGATTTTATGAGTAGCTCTCTTTCAATCTCGGGCACGAGGGTTGGCGAAAAGTCATCCACGAAGTCTGCCAAGATTTGAGACTTGATAGCGGTTCGGGGCCGATACTCGATATCGTACCCACTGATTTCTATGACCTATTTGGCCAATCGACCCAAAAGCTCGGGTTTGCTCAAAATGTTTCGAAGAGGATAAGTTGTTACAACATGTATCAGATGAGATTGGAAATATGGTTTTAATTTCCTAGATATTAAAGCAAGCACTAATTTTTCTAAGTGTGGATATCTAGTTTCGGCCTCGCCTAGGGTCCGACTAACATAATAAATAGGGAATTGCGTACCTCGTTCTTCTCGAACCAGGACTCCACTTACTGTTATCTCTGAGATAACTAAGTACAAGTAAAGTTGTTAGTCCACTTTCGGGGTGTGAAGCAAATGCGGGCTCGATAAATACCGCTTTAGTTCTTCCAAAGCGTGCTGGCATTCCGGAGTCCATGCAAAGTTCCTTTTCTTCTTAAGTAGTGAGAAAAATCGGTGGCTCCTATCTGAGGATCTCGAAATGAATCGTCCCAAGGCGGCTATTCTCCCCGTTAACCTTTGCACAGGCTTTACATTATCTACTACCATGATGTCCTCGATAGCTTTAATTTTATCGGGGTTGATTTCAATTCCTCGGTTGGACACCATGAAACCAAGAAACTTGCCCGAGCCAACCCCGAATGCACATTTTTCGGGGTTGAGCTTCATATTGTACTTCTTTAGTACGTCGAAATATTCCTGCAAATGCTTTAAATGGTCCTCTGCTCGCAGGGACTTATCTAACATGTCATCAATATAAACTTCCATTGATTTTCCTATTTGTTTTTCGAACATTCGATTTACTAGGCGTTGATAAGTTGCACCAGCATTTTTTAGATCGAATGGCATTACGTTATAACAATAGGTACCGTACTTAGTGACAAACGAGGTCTTTTCTTGATCCTCTGGGTTTATTTGTATCTGGTTATACCCAGAGTGGGCATCAAGAAAACTGAGAGTCTCGTGGCCGGCCGTGGCATCGATCATACGGTCGATGCTGGGAAAAGGAAAAGAATCCTTAGGGCATGCTTTGTTCAAGTCTTTATAATTTATACACATTCTAAGTTTGTTTCCTTTCTTAGGGACCACCACCACATTTGCTAGCCATTCAGGGTATTTAACTTCTCGAATGGATCCTATTTTAAGAAGTTTGGTTACTTCGTCCTTGATGAAGGCATATTTGACCTCGGACTGAGGCCTTCTTTTTTGCTTTATCGGACGGAATTTTGGATCCAAGCTCATTCTATGAGTGGCTATCTCCGGTGGGATCCCTGTTATGTAGATATGGGACCAAGCGAAACAGTTCATGTTAGCTATAAGAAATTGAATAAACTTTTTCCTGAGCTCGGGATCTAACCCCGTGCCCAGGTATACATTTCGCTCGGACAGATGTTCGACTAGCGTGATTTGCTCCAGTTCTTCGACCGTTAACTGGGTAGCGTCGATATCATCAGGGACCACAAAGGATCAAGGGATCCCATAGTCATCGTCTCCGTCAGTTTTCTGATTCTTTAGTTGGGTCGAGGCTGACGTTTGTGATTGCTATTTGGTATCATGTTCCTCCTTCAAATCTGATCCCTTTGTCAATGATGTAGATATCGAAATTACCTCATCGATGGCAAATATTTCTTTTGTGGCCGAACTACCTGGATCAATTAATACACGCTTAACTTGAGTTTTATTCATAAGTACAAATATTACCAGTGCATCATTATGAGGTTGCACGATTCCTTCTGCGTCTTCATCACTAAAGGACAAGGTTTCTTTAGGTGTGTAATCCTGAGACCGAGATCGCTTCTCTCTTTCAATCGACATCTTAGTGCGTTTAAGCACCGATCTCTGGGGGATATCGATCCCACCGATGATCATGTGGATGATGTGTTGTGGCTCTTCTTGTTCATTTTGTCTTTTGAAATCCTTATTTTTGAAATGGTTTTTGGTCCGGTCACTAAAAAATTCTCGAAGGTGCCCTTTATTGATAATCGGGATACCTCATCTCTCAATTACCTGCAATCTTCCATTATGTGGCCATGAGAGCCATGATATTCGCACATTTGATTGGGATTCCTCTAGGTTGGATCGGTCTGTAGAGGTCGGGGCCATTTAGTATCTTTGATGCGTCCGATAGCCGACGCGATGGCGGATGCATCGATATTGAAGTTATATTCCGATAACCGCGGTGCTTCCTTAGGTCTAGTATGCTTGTCGAACCCATTCTTGTTCATCAGCCCCCGAGACTGTTGGCCTCGATCATTTCTTTTATTGCTTTGTACGAGGTTACGTCTTGGTTCATTACCCCTATAATCTCCACTATACGGCCTGTATCGGTCCCTGATCGGCCTTTGCTATCTGTTGATGTCCCTTTTAATAACGGACCCAGAACCCAAATGTTCATCTTCGACTCTAATCTTCGATTGATACCGATTGTGAACATCGGTCCAGGTAACATCTGGGTACTCGATCAGGTTCAGTTTCAACCGTCGTGAAGCTATCGAGCTTCATTCGTTCAGACCTTGAGTGAAAGTTTGAACAACCCAATTGTCTATGACTGGTGGTAGGTCCATTTGTTCCATTTGGAAACGAGATACGAATTCTCTTAGCATCTCGTTATCCTTTTGTCTTACCTTGAAGAGGTCCGACTTCCTGGTTTCGACCTTTATGGCTCCAGCGTGTGCTTTTACGAAAGAATCTGCAAGCATAGAAAAAGAATCGATAGAGTTAGACGGTAAATTATGATACCATATCATTGTTCCCTTTGACAGGGTCTCACCGAATGTTTTCAATAATACAGATTCGATGTCGCTGTCCTCTAGGTCGTTCCCTTTAATGGCACATGTGTAAGAGGTGACGTGTTCGTTGGGGTCGGTCGTTCCATTATATTTAGGAATTTCAGGCATGCAAAACTTCTTGGGGATTGGTTTCGGAGCTGCCTCGGGGGGAAAGGCTTTTGTATGAATTTTTTGGAATCCAAGCCTTTCAATATCGATGGTGCCCCCGGGATCTGATCAACCCTAGAGTTATACGTTTCCATTTTTTTGTCATTTGCTTCAATCCTCCTTTCTCCTGACTCTATTCGTTTTGTCAGTTCCTCGAGCATCTTAACAATTTCGGAATTAGTCCCCGATTCTTGTTCATTTGACCTCACTACAGCTAGCCCTGAATTGTGGGTGACTTCTTGGGGTGGACTGGGCTCGAGCCTGGTCGGTGCCTGGGTTTGGCTCTGCAACTGGTCTATTGCTACTTGTTGAGCTTACAACATTTCAAAAATCATACGCAAGCTGATTCTGTTTTCCTCAGTGTTTTGGGTATTTCGAGCTGCGGATCGAGTTCCACCATGAATGTTATTTTCAGGGTCGGAACATTGGTTTGCCTCGATGGCCACATGTGAATTAACATCTATTGGCTCTTCGATCCGAGCTCCAACGGTATCGACAAGTGGCCTTTCACCCCCGGGTGTTAAGTTGTTGTTCTCATCTTGAAGGCCAGCTTCATTGTCGATAGGTAGGGCCATTAATTGTGAATTCGTCGTTTTCAGCCTGAAATCAAAGATACTTCCAAGAGCAAGTGTAAAATAGCGTGTTTCACAGAGATTCGTACCAAATAACCACTAGTATACTTAACCCCACGGTGGGTGCCAAACTGTTTACCCGAAAAAATGGATAGAGTTGAATTTATACATAGTTCTAAGGATACGTGGTATAGCTTGGTACAAAACGGAAAAGTAAGTAGAAATATATCGAATATTGATTGTATAAAGAAATGAAATACAAACCAAATTGAATAGAGAATGGTTTATAAACAAGCAAAGATGAATCAATGTCCCAGCTCAAAAAAAGATAATCTCAACTATATCAATGTAATAATCTTGTGAATGTATCAATGTTTCTTCTCTGGATGTTAATCCCTCCTTTCAGAGAAATAATAGCCACGTCTTTATATAGTAGAAGAACCTACTTTGGATATTATTAAAAATACATAGTGGAGATCCCATGATAGATTAATTAATTAGTTTTTCCTTAATTCCCGCCGAGATTCTCTCCCTAAGTGCGGCTGCAACGGCTCTTTGTCCCTAAGCTCGATCTTGGTCGATCCTGGTATCGGTCAATCTCTGGATCTCGAACTCGATATTGATTCGAGCTCGATACTGACTGGGCTCGGTACTGATCTGTCTCTGGCTCTTGAGCCCTGGCTTTTGAGCTCGATAACACTACTTCATATCACAGCTCGATATTGATTCGAGCTCGATATTGATGGGTCCCTGAACCTTGAGCTCGACAAGTTGACTTTGCTTCTTATCCCGATGTTACAATGACGACTCTCGGTTTATCATGTTCCAATCTCGACCAATTTACACGGAGGACAAATTCGGATTTGACCGTATATAATGTTCCATGGTGAAACACCTGCTTTTCAGCCACTACGAACATTATCTCAAAGAAAAGTTTAGATATTTTATATTTTTTATAACCGAGAAATCAACCAGGATATTACACCCATGACCTTGAAAATGGATGGTCTTGATTTATTGACCCCCGCTTATCTCATGAGCAAACCTCTAAGGTCAAAAGTGTTACTCATGGGATAAGCGAGGGGTAAACTTGAAGTTCTACCCATCAGGTAAACGGGGTCAAAAAAATGAAAGTGGCATCGAAATGTTGTACATTCGTAAAAATCACCCGAAACTGGTCACAGCTTTGAAAAACGGCATATAATGAGCACATTCCTCTACATAAATATCAAATTGTGACATCCCCTGTCGTACTACCTTTACCGCTGAATCAAAGCCTAGGGCATATTTATTTTATATGCAAATCCAAGTCAAATTAACTTTTGAAATCATGACTAGTGAAGAAGCAAGACGTTGGGCCAAATGTGATGCTTTTGATATGAGAGAGGTTCCTTAATAACAAAAGAATATACTCGGGTGTCATTGAGGAACTAAAAACAATAGAAGTGGTTAATTGAGAAATCTCCAATACTATTAAAAAGCAACTCTGTTGTCCAAGTCTCTCTCAACTCAGTTGCAAATGGCAAGACAAAGAGGACTCGTTGCAGGCCTTTGGCAAACCAAATACTGTGAAAATGACTAATAAAGAGTTGCACCACCAAAACCATTTGAATATTGTGGAGAGTGCAGGCCTTGACCTCAGTATATCAATACTCCACCACATAGAAATGAAACAAATATTGTGGAACATTCACCCAAATAATTCAAGAAAAGTTCTTGTGAAAATACTTATACACTATTGAGTGAAAGAGATTAAAAGGTATACCGGAAATGGGGAAGGCAAGCAAATGGATCAGAAACTTTCTGATGACATTGGGGAAAAAGGAGGAAAGGGTAAAGAAAGAAGAGAAATCAATAGAAAGTATGGGAACCCCAACTGCAAGTTGCCCATCAACTCCAAAAGTGAAAAGGAGATGGAGTTTCAAGAAATCATCAAGCATGGAGAGAAATAACCATAAGAGTAATAGGTCTTTTGACTTGACTTTCATTCACAAACTAAATACACAAGGCTCAATGCTGGAGTTTGACATTCTGGAGAAACACAACAAAGCAAGCCTAACAGCAAAAGGAGCTATAGAACCAAAAACCTATATTACCAGTCGTGTTAAGAATACAGCTGCCACCAAAATCCAAGCTGTTTTCCGCTCTTATTTGGTAACCATTCAAACTCTGAGTCTATTCTTGTTTATTTTCCAACCTAGGTTCACCCATGCTTGGTTTCAGTCGATTCTCAAATTTTGTACTTTCCAAGTTGCTTATCATGGGAAGGACTTTGTTGCCACCTTAAGGCTAACGAACATGCACAGCTAAACTATGTGGAATGAGATTGTGCTCATTAATGAAATAAACAATGTTAAATGCTAAAAGGTGAAAGATGGCTTGAAAGCATAAATGATGTTTATGCAGGCAAGGAAAGCATTGCGAGCGCTAAGAAGCCTAGTTAGATTACAGGCACTGGTAAGGGGTCACCTAGTAAGGAAACAGACAGCAGCAATGGTCAAACGTATGCACTCTCTGATGGTCATTCAACTAAGGGCTCGTGTTCAAAGAGTTCAGATGGCTGAAGAAGCACATACCCCCAAATCAAGAAAGAGCCAGAAAGTATCATATGAAAACAGTCAGCTTACCAGATCCTGCAGTATTGTAGGTCTCCTTTTTTTTTTCCTCTGCATAATTTTGAGTGTACAATAAAATGGAAATGATAAATACTTTAAATGGCAGGAAAAGATGGATGTTAGCATTCAAGAGAAAGGGAGAGTCCAGAAGAAAAATAGCATAAAGAATGAATCTGCGAGAATGGAAAACGGAGTGAACACCTCTGAATCTCTTCGCCTTTCAGTATCAAGGAGGGACTATCATGTACTTCAGATATGTCGAAGCCCCACTACACCGAGTGATATGAGCACAGTAAGTTATGACAGTCATATAGAGGATTTCTCCTTCAAGATGGCAGAAAAAGGTTCTGAACATAGCTCTAATGTTTCAACAACCATATCATCCAATACCCCATTTTCCGTCGCACAATCAGAAAATCCAAACTCCATATTTTCTAGTGCTCCTTTTGCACCAACATACATGTCCAATACAGAATCCTCAAGAGCAAAAGCTAGATCACAGAGTGAACCGAGGCAACGACCCAATTGGAGCATTAAAAGAAAAAGCAAGCGCATACCATCAATGGATGGGATAACAGGAATGCCTGATTCTAGCAGGGAAGAAACACCTACCCACAGCAGGAGACACAATGGCCCAGAAAGTCATGAAACCTGGTTACTCAAGCTCTACAAACCAGCAAAGTCCTCCAAGCATGTCAAGGTTGATTCCCCAGCGTAATGTCTTTCATTTCACCTGTGGAAGATCTCTCCTGTGTACGAGGTAAGAATGGCTAGTGCAAGAGATCTGTAGCTACTTGTCACTCACTCTTAAGTATCCAAGTCTCATCACTTCCATTTACATCAGCCTCCTTTGAGCATATACTGGTTCCATCCTGTCTATTTAAATTCCATTTTTCTTAAAATATCTCTGTTATTAGAGCATCCAAGTGCATAAGGAATACTGCAAATGTCACCCCAAAATTGGGATAGACGCCCAACTTCTGATGAAAACTGAAGTTGAGATTGGTCTCTCAAGTTGAGTAAATGCAGTCAAAAATAAAAGAGACAAGAAACAAAGCAAGCACTCTCTAGTTGGGCGAAAATAGATGCTAACAATGGGACTTCCCATCCAGAAGCAGTAATATTTCTAGTGGATTCAAAGACCTGTTCTCTCATCCATACTATCCTCTCAGTCCTGCATGAATTTGCTAAATGTGCAAGGGGTAAGGGTAATAGGAGATCCTAGCTATGAATTACCGTATCAGTTTATGACTATGCCTCTATGCAGCAAAATTTGGGCACCTACAGAAAATATTACAGCAAAGACTACTTTATACACATTGAATGTTCATTAGAACTAATCTTCTTGTTTAGAAGCATTTTCTTTGATGCTCTTGGCCAACCAAATAGCTGTTTCCCTAGGAGAAACTTTTTCAGGTCCAAATGGCTTCAATAAGACACCAAGTTCATCAAATCTATCTTCTTGCAAGAGTCTAGCACTGAACTCAAGTAGTCCCTCCAGGGCTTCGGCCCGTTGTTTATAAGATGACATGTTAAAACGGCGGCGTCTTGTGTCAGATGAGGTTCGGCTAGATGCACCAGCAGTGGCATTTTGATCAGAAGAATCAGTTATATCCTCTCTATCCGCATGCACCATGGGGCCTTCAAACCCCCGCCAAGCATCATTTGAACTCAGTCTATCAAATTTACTGTCAGGAATCTGTATGGTACATTTGTCTTTCATAACTGAATACTCAGCTTGTGGTGAGCCAGAGGAACCTTGCGCAGAGTTTGATGATGTTCGGCGTGTAGGATGGAAAGGATCTTCATATGAGGCTAATGGAAACTCAAGCATCTTGTCAATTCGAGGGGCATTGACAGAAACATCAGGAGACTTGATACAGTCAAGGAAACTGAGACTCGGCCTTCGAGGTATTTCTTGAACTGCTGCCTTGTTTGTCAACGGCAAGGATGCCCTACGAATTGTAGAAACAGATCTCTTCACCAAGGTTCGTGAAGCCTGTCAAGCATAGAGTAGTCAAACAACAGGTACAGGGAACAGATCACCAAGGGAAATGTGGTTAAGCAGGCTAAAATTGCATATTAAGTCATATTACAACTTAAAGCGCACAAGCTTATATCCATGATTTTCAGAACACACACACAAGAGCAACTACATGTTATCTTCTTCTTTTCTTTTCGTGCGCTCTCCCTCTCTCTCTTCTCTTCTACTTTCGCCCAGCTGGGCCTGAATGCAGATGGAGACAAGCATGTTTATCTACCGCTTCAACGCTTTACATAGTCTAAGAATCCAAATAGATACAGGACTAAAATATTATGCAAGACGAGTAATCCATCACAAATTTAGTGATAAGAAAACACAAAATCATATGATCTTTTGCAATGCTAGCAAGGCAAATCAAAAACTTCTGATTATTTTAAATATTTTTTGCAAACACATTTCATAATTACCAAGAGGAAAAATGAAAGTTTAACAACAGAACAAAGAGAAATCCTACAAGGTCAACAACCAGAAATTTATTGGTTTTGGTGGCACTACGCTTATCTGAAACGTTATATTGGTTGCTTAACAAAACGACATATTTACCTAGAGAAAAAACCTAAACTCATATTGCCTCCACCTCGTGTGACACAGTTTGATTTGATACACAATTTAAGATTTTAAACCCACTATTTTATCACAATAATAATGGTGGAAAAGAATATTAAATTTGTAGTTGGAATAATAATTTCACTGAGAAAGCATCTCATCTAAGTTTAAATTTGAATAATAAAATGATTTAACTTCTTGACATTTGAATATTATTATGATTTCACGTCAAACCATTTGGATATCCTACAATAGAAAGTGTCATACAAATTAGGACAGCAAGAGTAATACAGAAGATTTGGAGAATCCTTCACAATTATAAACAGCACGTACTAATTGTTGTAGCACGGGCAAAATTTTCAAGAATGAGATGGGTATAGTTCTAACCAATCGTATGATAAAACTATGGAGTTGCTACTATTCTGTTTTCTACTCGATTTATTTTGACAAAACATATTTTTACAAGGTCAGTATCCCCTAATGCCCATATAAATGCATATCTACTTACACACCAGAAAAGACAAAAAAGTTCAGATTTAGCTAACTGTCAAGGTGGATAAAATAAATATTGAGTCAAGACCAAAGTAACTAAAATCTTGAAAGATATTATACTACTAAGATAATTTTTTTATTTTTTAAGAAAACTAGATGATATTAAAGGAGTTGAAGGACGCATTTTGAAACAAGCTAATCTTGCCATTCTCACCAGAAATGAGCAGGCAGAATGTAAATAATTATACCCTGAAAAGTTCAACGTTTAAAATGCAGATATCAAGTCCAGTTGTCCATAATCCACAGCTTAAATCTAAAATCATAAACAGAAGCAGTTTCACTGCAGACACAAATTAGAGAATCTTCAATTATCTTTGATTCAAGTAAGGGAAGGGGAAAGAAAAGATGGGAGTGACACATATTCTTCATGGAAAATGTACACTCTTTAACCTACGTTGTTTGATATTCTGTAATTCCTTTTTGTTAAGTCAACCAGTAAAGAGAAGTGATCACCAATTAACTAGCTAAAGTCTAATGAAACAAATACCACATGTACATAAATAAAGTCACAGTCCCAATACCATCTCATTTTCATACATGAGTGGAGGAATCGAAAACATGCTGAAATGAAGGATTTTCACGTCTTGATTTTAGTTGCCCTCATATTTTACTCCCTTGCCAAATAAGCAAATACTCCCTCCGTTCACTTTTACTTGGCAGGTATACTAAAAATAGATTTTCATTTTTACTTGTCACTTTATGCATATCAAGAGAGACAATTTTTTTTTCTGTTTTACCCTTAATTCATTAACCAACATTTCTTGAATAAATAATGGTCAATTGTAGCTTTCCAATGCTCAATATTGGAACTCACAGAGAACTCTTCATTATCCCCCTTCGTTAAACACAAAAGTCCACTAAAGTCGTCTTTTATTCTCTTGTTCTTTGGAGTATTTTTTTCTTCAGAAGTTATTTGGGAATTTGGATTCAATTATTGAGTATCAATTAATAGGGTTATTGTGGTAAAATTATCATGTCAATCATTGTTTCTTAAGGGGCGTGAAAAGTCAAAACGTGCCAAGTAAAAGTGAACGGAGGGAGTACCATTTTAGTTACCCTCATATTTTCTTTTGTCATATCTATGGTTTTGTTAGTTTTTAGCCGAGTCCTAATAAAACATAGGCTAACACAAAATATCTAATTTAATTTGGCGAAATATATTCCTGGTTTAGGTATTCCAACGGGTTAATCAAGATTCAAATGAAAATAGCTTCTTTTATAAGGTAGGTTAAAGATCCAAATTGAAAATAGCACTATTAAGTCAGATTTTAGTATACCATCTTCTTTTTTCACATATAAGTTGACACTGTTGAAGATTAGTGAGAAACTATTTTCAGAATTTGTTGCTATGGAAAACAATCTAGTGAATCTATTAGTTTTAAAATATTGTTATTTGCACACTTTGATGTACATGAGTTGAACCGCTTGGACGTTGTCTAGAATAAATCCATTTATCTTTTATAGAATAAAAACAAGTAAAATGAATAACCTTTTACTTGTAGCCTTACCATTTCATTGTTCCTTAGCTCCACTTGTCTTTTTGGGGTAGCTGATTTCGGCACGATCACTTTTGGATTCTTGGTCACAAGCATAGCTTTTGAAGTGACTTTTTTTGTGACAGTTGATCCTCTTTCAGGGCTTCCAACAGACAATTCAGATACTCTGCTTGGAGTTTTTGGACGTCTCCGACTTGAAAAGGTATAGTCATGATCAGAAACACTAGGGTTCAGAGTCCTATCATTTCCACATGACATCCGCTTCTCTCTATTCTTTGGGAAAGGTGTGCTTTCAGACACTGCAAATCTGGTTTTTTTTACATCATTATCAGGCAAAGAAGCAGGTAAACTGTTACGCCTAGGGCCGTTAAGTTTGAGATGAGTATTAATCACATATGGTTGAAGGAGTGGATTTCTAAGAAGTTCAGCTGCCTGTCACATTATAAAATATATAAAAAAATTGTCAGTTTGAATATATAATAAAAGTATGTCCATAAGTATTACAAACCAAAAATAAAAATAAAAAAGAGCAAAAACAAAAGATAAAGAATTGAATGTTTCTACTATCGGATGAACCATAAGTCAAAAGGAAGCATCTTACATTATGCTGTAAAGCACAGGCATGGAAGGCAGGAGATACAAGAAAGAAATGTAACAAACAATAACATCATATTTTCGGACAACCTATCCCCTGTAAACTCCCATGACAACTTCCTGGACTTTGTCATTTCACTATCCTTAGTATAGTCTCTTTTGTGTCGGAGCTGACAGTAAATTTCTAGTTCTTGATATGCTTTTGTAATTTTGCATCTTCTGGATGCCAGTAATCTCATATTTGCTTTTAGGTAAAGATGTTGAGACAGCACTACAGCATTTATAAGCTTCTGTTTATTTATATAAAATAACTCCATCATATACAGATTACTATCCCAAAAAAATTCATTCATGCAGATCGCGTCATATGTATGTAAGCCACTAGTTCAGATTTGTTAATGAACCTCATAGGAGATCTTAAGGCAATAGCTTAATGTGTTAAGACGTAAATGAACCTATATAAATACAGATAAAGAGAAATTCATACGCTTGGCCTTAGTTCTGGGTTTTTCCGCAGCATGCTTTTGACAAGACCTCGGCTGGAAGGCAAATAAGAAAAGTGAATAAGCAGAGTGGTAAAAATAAAGGATTATCATGCACGGGTAGAGTTTCTCATAGATAAAGCCAAAAAAGAGTTCAATACATAGTTACTGAGGCACGTAAACATCCCCTCCAAATTATATTGCAACAATATCTTAATTTGGTTCCCATTCTATGGCACACTTTTGCATGAGATTTGCGCTGAAACATGATTATGTAAACTCTGGCATTGGGTAGCTTACTGAGTGTATCATGCTCAAATATGACGAACTTTACAACTCACTTTTTTCTTAACTCAATCGCCTTGTCAGATAAGAGCTGAGAGATCTTTGGCAAAAGGTGTATCAGTCATTTAACCCATACTGACTTTGACTTAACTTGGTTGCCAAATACCCTAGAAAGTTTTCTTTCAAACAACTACATGGCATATTTGAAATTCGTGTCTGACACAATTTCCGGATTTCAGTTTCCTTACTAACTAGAGTAGTGCATTGCAAATAGAGGCTTTAAGAAGTGAAGAATAGACTCTTCATGTCGTCATAATGATTCCTAAAACAACCTTGAGTAGTTCATCATAATAATAAAGACCTACTACCTGACCTCCAACTTATGCACTATCTCCTTTCACCACATTTTCCCTTTAGATGGCATCAAGTAGAAATATCATTTTAGAAATATGTCCTCCACCAAGGGATAAGAAAGGTCGGGGAGGGTAGATGCAGCAAAAATGATTGCTGCTTTTTCACTGGCTTCTTTTTTCATGTTGCTAAATTTTTTGCCTTTTACACCTCAATTTATTTTACAGAAATCTATTTTGGTTCTGGTGATAGAACCTACGCAGAATCTGATGATAAAGACAAAATTAATTCCATTCATGCAAGTTAACACAAGGAGGCATGTCATTTTGTGTATTAGACTGGAAGCTACAATGGACATAGAGGGAACTAAAAAGCCCTTAAGCGTGGGTTAGCGTAATTTAACTGTAAGATCCTTATGTTGGCCTTTCTTTTAAATAAGGAACGCTTATCTACTGGACTTATCTAAAGTAAAACCGAAGTTGAACACATCCAGTTAACTTGCAATAATTTTGTTCCCATCTGTTGATTGACTGTTTATAAGTTTAAAATAGATATGTATATCTTAAGATAGTTCTCCAAAAAAAAAAAAACTCATTTGGAAAAAATAAAAAGAGAGGGTTTTCTTCAATAGGACTAGAAAGTCCACCTTTAGAAATCACAGTCCTAAATAAAAGGGCAGCACTTATACATACAAATATATACATGGTTCCATGACAACAGAAATCTCAATCAAATGAATGACTTACAATGGACCAGAGTATTTTGTGGGAAGAGGTGCCACAATAGACTTGTTTATTTTGTTGATGAGTGCTTGCATATCCTATGCCAACATGCACATGATGACATAAGTTTCAACATCCAGAAATATCCGACAGAAATAGGAAAGTGAATAGTAAAATGCAAAAGCCTTAGAACATATATGGATACACATAAGCAACAGTGATTAGTTTCTCAAAGCACTAGAAGTAACATTACCAAATAACTACATCATAAGTAGAATCATAAAACAAGCATCCGTTGATTGAAGTATTATAAGGAAGACAAGGGCCATGATCACCCTATGTACTCATTTAAAACAAGATAGATAATAATAACCTATAAACTCATAAACAGAGGAAATCATTGACAGCACAATGAATAAAAATCAGATGCCATTGTTCATAAAGAACACTTGATTATTTCTAGTTTCAGTAGAGCCCCAGTGGGAAAATGGAAAATCTCCATGGGCTCATTAGCTAAATCTAGGCAATGTCCATAAACAAAATATATCTTTATCTAATATCATATATAACTAGCACTAGTAAATACTATTCAATTTTTCATACAAGTGTCTTTCTCCCATTACATATCTTAGGGTTCAATCCTTTTTCAAGAATCAAGCTCAGCAGACCCCACTAAACTTCATGTTCTTACTTTCCATCAATTGCTACACATTTGAGTCTTTTTTAACATCTCTCCAGAGTCATGATACCAACCTAGAACATGCACAGTCATCTAAAGTACTTGAGAATTCTCCACAACTATTGTTAGTGGTTCAACATGGACATCTGACTAGCTGTGACAGCTACAGTTCTCATTTCTTTCGCAAAAGAAAAATCTACAACCTGCAATAACTAAAATCTTCACATGATGTGGGTTGAGAACCATGAGGTCTCACAAATCCCAGCAGAGGCAAAACCACTAGGTGATTTCTTCCCATTTGTCCAAGCCTTGGAGGACAGAGTTGTCCGGTACCTGTGCTGGTGGGAGCTAGCAGGTACCCCATGGAACTAGTCAAGGTGTGTGCAATTTGGCCCGGACATCAGGGTTATGGAAAAAAAATACTTCTAAAAAACATGGGCTGCATTTCAAAATGCTGACAAGCTAATAACTTCAGTAATAAGGTTAGACAGTAACAAGGTTCACAGTAACCTACAAATGCCTTGAATGCAGGCTTAAGCGCAGCCATTTCATATATGCAGCATCCTGGATGGAAAAAATCAAAGAAATGTCAGTACACCTTCACATTAAGTGCCAACTAAGCATGTGAACCAAACATCGCATCAGGCACCAATGTATGCTGGCATTTAAAATGTGTGCCACTTGATGTATATTTGTATTACCTAGGGACCATATGTCTGACTTGGATCCATAAGGTATGTCTGCAAGAAGCTCAGGGCACATGTAACTGGGGGTTCCAACAATCTGAGAAATTAAGCAAGTATAACTTACTTAAACAATACTCAAAAACATGAAATCTTTTGGATATAACATTACTTACAGAGGAAGCAAGATCATCCGAAGTCAACATCTTGGCAAGTCCAAAATCGCCTGCAGTAGTACTTGTCCCTCAGTAAAATATTAGAATTATAGAACTTTCAAGAAGCTTGAAATGCAAAATGAGTAAACTAACCTAGACGAATATCTTGCTCTCTTGTTAGAAATATATTTGAACACTGCGAAAGATGTTACAAACACAAAGTTTAGAAGAGCAGCAAAGTTAAGAAGTAATAAGAATATGAATCCACCCAGTGAAAAACAATTGCGGCGAACCTTGACATCACGATGAAGGATGTGATTCATGTGCAAGTAGTCAAGAGCCATTAAGAGTTGAACAAGCCACTTGCACAGTTTCTATTAACAGTTCATGACTCGGGTTAGAAACGAATGACACACAAATGACAGCTTTTTTTCTCAACTTTTGAAAATAACTCTTTAACTATAGTTGAACATTGGAGCAAAAGATTCAAAGAGCAGAAGGCTAACCTCTTCAGGAAAATGGATGCCCTTTGTTTTTTTTATGACCTCTGACCTGCAAAGTTGAAGGAAAATAGAGGTCACTGCAATGAAGCAGGCATGCAGTTATTATGGCTACTTCCAAGGTCATTAGAGACAAATGGAATCAAACTACATAGTTTAAGTATGAAAAGTCACTCACATGTCACCACCTTCGCAGTAACCTATGACTATGCATACATAGCAACCCTGCAAGAGAAGGCACAAAAAGTAAAGTCCTCATTTAAGCTTTGAATTTATCCATTCAATAAACACCCTCAGCAGTCAAGTAGTGCTACAACACATGTAAAGAAAAATCAAGAATGTCCCAACTAGCAAAGGAATGTAAAGAAAAAGAGAGTAAAAGTGTTCGAAAACAAGAGCTTGCCAGAGATCTTAGTAGAAGTACTCCTAGAATAATGTCAGCCACTTGTATGCTTCTTAATTCTTAAGATATAAAGGGTATAACCTCATCTAGGAGCAACTTCGGTGTACTTGTCTAACAAACAAATAGCCTGTAAGAGGCCCAACATTGCCTAGTTGCAAACATAAAGAACTTATGATTCTACTTCAAAGTTGTCTACACAGCTTTTATCTAGTCGTATTCCCACTCTGCTCATGTAATGTGGGTTTAAATCTAACCACTAATTGTATAACAAGTTAACAACAGCCTACTGGAGAATAAACTCTATTTCCCTTCCAATTACATTGTACCAAAAAATTTAAGTGATTCATAGAAAAGATAATAAGTAAAAAAAGAAAATACAGAGTGACTTATCAAAACAAAACCAAAAACGCGATAGAGTGTTTGTTGAGTGCACTTAAGAAACTCTGTGCTCATCCAGGTGGATAACAACAATAACCCAGTAAAATCCCACAAGTGGGGTCTGGGAAGGGTACGCAGACCTTACCCCTACCCCGAGGGAGTAGTCCAGGTGGATAAGTAGGGGATAAAAGCTGCATAGAAAAGTATGCACGTATAGTAGCTGATTCCTTCCCTAAGATGACCAAGAACTGGCAATTAAATATGCGCTTGAGCACTTTGACAGTTTTGAATCTGTTATCGCAAATTGACATGCATCATTATCTCCCTTATTCTTTCCAAAATCATAGTGTACTAATAGTATTCCAAATTATAGACAAACAACTTGTGCCCAAACACAATCCATTAAGGTTGCTCTGACATTTCAAAGACATCAAAAAATTTTGCCACATAACAAATTGAGTTCCTGCAAAAATTTCCTAAAGTTATTATTGGTATAGGGGTTTGCCTATCAAGAAATAATTGGCTTCTTTACTTATAGAACTTTCAAACAAATTTCACTTTCAGATTTACCTACCCAATACTTCTGCATGCTTTATTTAGGATAAGGGACATGGAAGTGCTTAATCTCATACTCTCCCAAAAGAAGAAAACACATACATCAAATGTTTTATCAAAATGCCGAAAGTATCAAATAAGGAATGAAAAGAACATGACTTGAAAGATAAGTACAGCATGCAACCTTCTCCACCCATGAGTCTTTGTACTCCACAATGAATGGGTTTTGCATACTCGAAATAAGGGCCATCTACAAAATAAAGGATAAATTAAACAATAGGGCATTTTAAGAAAGCTCAACTACAAAGCATAATATGGTTTAAATTACATATGAAAAAGTACATCAAGTAGCAGTAGAAGTATTTGGCGAAAATGATTTAAGTTCTTTACTTTGAAAGGTTCAAAAGCGATGCAGTTTCCTTTTTATTGAATATCTTATTGTCCCTTCAAACTCCAATATGTACCTTTTACTAGATACTGAAAGCTTGGAATACCAAAATAGAACACAAAATATCATTTCTGAACCTCTTTCAAGGCAGATGTGTAGAAATTCTAGAATATGGTAGAAACTCAAAGTTTCCTGAATGTTTCCTAGGATACGGAAGGCCCGATGTGAGAAGATGCTCTGCTTTAAGCAGAAGACACAAACCTCCTGGTGTGCATTTCGGCGAGTCCTGTCTGTTTGTCGAGCGAGACGAATTTTTTTCAATACATACCTTGAAATAAGAAGGAACATGAAGAATAAATTAATACTTGTCTAACAAACACCAAAAAGCAATTGTTCACAGACATGTGTTTTTGATAAGTAGCAATTGCTCACAGAATTGAAGAGTTCATATACACTTCACATAGTATAAGTGCAATAAGTGACTATATGTATGTGGCTTATATAAATAACTATGTTTTCTAGCTCTTACTTCTTCTTTTCAAGCTTATGCCTCACAAGAACTGCAGAGCCAAAAGCCCCTTTGCCAATTTGCTCCAATAATTCATACTGCTCCATTGGACCCGTAACTGATCTTCCCCTTCACAGGTCAAACTTCAAATTGCACCAATCTCGTTGCTAAATAAAAAACAGCATACATACATTAACAAACTACTAAAAGGCTACAAGTTTAGGCAAAAATAAATCAAAATAAAAAATAGAAAGAATCAACAAAATAATCTTTGTTCTACAATGGCCAGAAGGCTACTAGGACAGACATAGCTACACGTTATTACATATGCAAAACATCCAGAAAAGAGATTTATTTAGAGGTGTTACGCCCCAAAATGGCACTGATCTAGTCCTGTAATTGCCAGAACTTAGAGATCATGTCAACTTGCTGAAAATCTTCAGAATAAGGTTCTAATACCAGAATACAACTGCAATTTTCCATGACATTGCACCAATTTAAGGAAAACAAACGCAATAAAGTGCCTTTTTGTGAAATAAGAAAAAATAACTCATTGTTTCCATGACATTGCGACAATTTATAAAAACTAATGCAACAAGTTGCATTTTCTTAAAATTTGAAGGGGAGAAAAAATCACGATTGCCCTCTCAGGCATTTGAACAAACATCTCAAGCAACCAGAAAATACCCCAACCCCAGATAGTGTTTAGACAACATTGTGAAAATACTAACAGTCGTACATCATACGCTCCAAACTGATGAAATGAGCTGCATTTTTTCTTGAAATATAAGGGGTACAAAAAACAGAACACATAACCAAACATTTCATAACCAATCAAGACAATCATCATCTCAAGAAACAAATAAAATGCCCAAACCACACTTGCTATTTAGTACAATATATTTAAAAAAAATTAGCAGTTATACATTCAAGGAAACCAAATAAGTACCAAAACCCTTGCAGTGACACATCACACAAATGTAGAAATAAATTACATAAATATGAAATACAGCAAACAAGATCAGAGACTGAGAGAAACAGGAAACACAAAACAACTCACACATTACTCTTATTAACAGTACACAAGTGTAATAAACACAACTAAACACTCAAAAAGAACAAAAATCAAAAGCAGATTTAAAATGGGTAGCTCAAAAAAAGGACCTAAAAAATAGCATAAATTAGAGCTACAAATATGCAAATTGAAGTACCCAGAACTCACATTTTCAGGCATTGAAGTCAGTCAAGTAACAAATGGGTCATAGTCAAACTATTGAATAGATTCACTTCAATTTAAGTTGGAAAAAGGGAAAAGTGAAAAAAAGAAAAAGGAAAAGCTGAAAAAGATAAACCAGAAAACGTGAAGCTTTGTAGATCACGAGCTACATTGAAGAATGCAAAGGGCAATGAAATATGAAAACGACGTCGTTTACAGCTTCAGAAGAGTAGAGTACAAGAAGTAGATGAGGAAGAAGTGAGTCGTGGTAGTCGTGTTCTTGCTCTTCTTCCATACTGTTTTTTGTTTTTTTTCTTTTAAGAGAATAATGGGGAAATGAAATTCCTTATTTATTTATTTATTATTTATTATTTATTCATTTTTTTTATTTTTTTTATTTTAAAACCCCTCCCAATTATTTATTCATTGAATTGTATAGGAGTAGTAAGTTATGATGGAGATATATTATAAAAGTGGAGAGAAGAATGGAGACAAAGGGGAGTGAAGAAGAAGACAAACATAGAGAGAGAGAAAGGAGATTAACGTTTAAAGATGGATTAGTTTATTAGTTTGGGGGATCTTAATGAAAATGAGAGTAGACACCCTCTTTGGAGACAACCCCACCGACCCCCCAAAAGCTTGTATTTAATGTACATTTGGTAAAAGCTGAATGCTCGTCATTATTTTGCGTAATCTTCTTTTGACAAATTTAGCAATCAAATTAATTTTAGAAACTTGCATGGTAATAAGTAAAGATACTATAATGTAGTAGCATATGTTTCTTAAATATTAATTAAGTATGATATATTAATGTGGCAATCCACTGTCACCACCGCTGCTACTAACAAATTCTATCATTATTATCACTGTCACAAGTAGGGCTTTTCAAAATCGAACCGAACCGATGGCTTTATTGGCTAGTGGTATCGGATTATCGAGGTAATGGATGGTGAACGGATTGAGATTTTATAATTAACGGCTTAACGATTTGGGGGCAGATTACTCAATTTTTGTATCGGGTAAACCGTTAACTCGTTAAGAAATTTTATATTTACACTTTTACCACTATGTAAGACGACTCTGCAGCTGCTTTTTGTGTTGTTTTAGCTGGTTTGAGCTTTATGTGTTGTTCAACTTGAAATGATAAAAGCAAGACATTTAGCTCATATTATAGCACAGTAAAGTTAGGCAGAGCTGTAGTAAGATTTTCAGCTAATTTTTTTCATGTTTAGGATGCTCATCTGGATTTTGTACGGTACAATGAACTGGAACTATGTTCATTGCATAGATTAGGTGGTATCTGTTATATCTTCCTTATCAGTAGTTTTTATATGTAATAGATTGGAAAACGACTTTTCAAAAATATTGTTAGATTAACGAGACAGTCTATTGAATTTGAATCCGACATTAGTCTGAAAGTATCGACATGTCATCTTACTATGGCCATTTGGTATTGATTGTTCAAAATATTTTTTATTTAGTTTAGCCGATAAAACCGCCGATAATCGTTAATCCGATACCAACCCGCTCATTGTCTTATTGGATGGCTAGCGAATTATTACATTTATAATCCGATAACCGTTAAGTCGAACCGTTAAGCATAGTTATCTGCTCGATAAACACATCACAAGTCGCCTCTAACACTTATAGTTGTATAAGTATCACTTACATTTGTTACTGCACAATCATAATTATCGATCACCAGCGGTGAAGTTACAGCTAATCACCGGCGGTAGAGTTGCAGCCAAGGAAAAGAATTCATTTGAATCCTACGATGCAAAATAAGATTGAAACATTTGTTTTCATATTCACAAACTTTTGAATCTCCTTAATATAAGAGAAGTCTAAATGTAGTAGCAAAAGGTTTGTTTTAGGCTGCACATTCGAATTTCATAATTCGCTTATTAAAATTTCGGATCTACACAACATCATGTCCACCAACCATAACCACAACTACTACCGATCCACCTCAAAATTAGAGGCGGATCCAGGATTTGAAGGTTGCGCGTGTCACCATATTATGCATACAATATACATGTCAGTAGCTACAAAGACAGATTAGGAATAATGGATCGGTTCGGTTAGTTTTTGGTTAATTTGAATAAGCCTTTCATTCACAAAGCAAATAAATTCGATTTTAGTTCAAATTTTAACGCTTAATTTAAACACATTCTAAATAAAAATGCAAAAGAAAAATAACATTTCATGAAAGAGCGCCTCCAATATAAATATTTGCTTAAAGGGTACCTTAACTATACTATATTCTTTGTTTGACTAGATTAATTTACTTGTATTGTTCTTTGTTTATTTTTCCATCTTAATTGTTGAGTTATATGATAATTATTTTCAAAGAAAAACCTTCAACATTCAACATTTAACCTATGATATTCAACTCAAAACGACTATCAATCAAGCCATTTAATTTATTTTCAAAATCCAATAGAAGATATTGCTCAAATTATATTCCAATATATAAATTAATATCGTTTCATTAAAAATAAAAAAATTATATTTTAATTAAAATCAATTAAAATTACTATAGAAAATAATTGTTTATAAAGTAAGGTATAATGATAGAAACAAAATGAGTACTGAAAGTTAAAAAAATGAAGAAGAGAGACTTAACAAGTAATAAAAGGAGGGAAAGAAACGAAAAAGAAGGAAAAGATACGAGGCCCTAGCCTCCAATAGGGAATCGAACTTGCATTCTTCAGGCCAAGAAAAGACTTCAAAGGGAAGCCTAATCCAATGGCACCCACTTTCACTTTGTGACTTTTGGATGTCATTTTATCCATTTATACGTTTTTTCACATAGATATTATGTACATTGTAGAAATTTTAGCAAAGTGAACGGATGCCGTAATATCCCTAACTTGCAACGCAGATCCGCCCCCGCTCAAAACCATCAAGCCGACCGCCACCACCGTGTGTTGCCACATTCATTTGTTTTTACAGCGTGCTGCATCAAGTAACATTATGTATTAATAAAAACTCTAAGTTTAAGCGATATTTAGGTAACAAGTTTTCAATCGAATCTGCTTTATGTAATTGTACGTTGTTTGAAAGACGGTCAACTAATTAAGAGGGGACCACTAGTGTGAACTGGGTGTGAGTATTTGGTGGGCCATATTTATTTGGAGCGTTTGTCGGGTATAGAACAGAACACATAAATGTGGGCCAGACCCCCACTTTCCTTTGCTCAATCATAAGGCTTTATCCGTGAATCCTAGCTAGTTCGCCTTTCAGTCACAGGTTTCCGATTTGACTAAAAGTTTTCTTCTGTCATTTGATTCCAATGGTTGGTCTAATTTTAATATAATTCTAAATTAACGATTTTACTCTTAATGAATTAAGCGGGAGCTTTTGTGATTGTGAACATCATCAAATGTAAAGTTTTCCTCCCGTACTTCACTATTAATAATCTAATTGTATTGTTGTATACGGTAAAAATCGGTTATTCTTTCGTACGAACTGGTCGAGATAGTAATGCATTAGATCGGAGAAGCATCCTCATAATCAGGTTGAGATCCGAAGTCAGGTCACCAAGCTTCGAGCTCTAAGGATCAGTCAATGTCGAGCTCGATATCATTATCGAGCTCGAGTCCAAATCGAACTATGATGCAAAGTGAAGTCATCGAGCTTACGAGGCAGAGACCGACCAACACTGACCCCGAATCAATACAAGGATCCGGGCCAGAATCGAAATCGAGTCAAAATCGAGAGCTCGAGTCAATATCTAGAGCTCGGGTCAAGATCGAGAGCTCGAGTCAAGATCGAGCTTATAGACAAGACCCGTTGCAATTCTACTAGAGGAGAGAATTCTGGGAGGAATTATAGAAAAGCTGATTTATCACGGGTCTCCCACTATGTATATTTAATTATATCTTAAGTAGAATTCCTCCACTATAAAGGGTATGGTTATTATTTCTATAAAGGACAAGTTTTTGCATACTTGGTAACTAAGATATCACACATTTCATATTGAAGAACTATCCTTTCTAGCTTTATATCTTTCATCCTCATAGTCAAATATTTGATATTTCTATTTATCCATACGATTTGTGTTGAGTTATACCACATATCCTTAGAACTACGTACAAATTCAACTCTATTCGTTTTTCGGGTAAACAGTTTGGCGCCCACCGTGAGGCTAAGGATAACAGTGGTTATTTGATACGAATCTGCAAAAACATGCCGTTTTGCGCTTGTTTCCGAAAGTATGTTGGATTTCGGATTAGCAACGACCAACTATCAATCAAATGGCCTTACCTATCGACAACGAAGCTGGTCTTCAGGATGAGAATAACAACTTGACACCCAGTACCGAAAGATCACTTGTCAACGCCGTCGGAGCTCGAATCGAAGTGCCGATAGACATCAATTCGCATGTGGCCATTGAGGCGAACCTACATTCTGAACCTGGAAATAACATTCATGGTGGCATTCAGTCTGCAGCTCGAGATACCTATAACGTCGAGGAAAACAACGTCAACCTGCGTATGATTTTCAAAATGTTGCAAGCTCAACATGCAGCAATAGCTCAGTTGCAGAGTCATACCCAGATACCGAGTAGACCGGAGCCTAGTCAACCCCGAGAAATCACCCCTATAATAGAACCAGCTATAGTGAAATCAAACGAGCAGGAGTCGGGGACTAACCCCGAAATTGCTAAGATGTTCGAATAACTGACCAAGCGAATAGAATCGGGAGAAAGGAGGATCGAAGCAAACGACAAAAAGGTGGAAACATGCAACTCCAGGGTTGATCAGATCCCGGAGGCACCACCAATATTGAAGGGCTTAGATTCTAAAAAATTCATACAAAAACCTTTCTCCCCAAGTGCGGCTCCTAAACCGATCCCAAAGAAGTTCCGCATGCCCGAGATTCCTAAATATAACGGAACTACCGAACCAAACAAACATGTCACCCCATACACATGTGCCATCAAAGGGAATGATCTAGAGGATGATGAGATCGAATCAGTATTACTGAAGAAATTTGATGAAACCCTGTCAAAGAGAGCAATGATATGGTATCATAATTTGCCATATAATTTTATCGATTCTTTTGCTCTGCTTGCGTATTCCTTCGTAAAAGCACACGCTGGGGCCATAAAAGTCGAGACCAGGAAATCGAACCTGTTTAAAGTAAGACAAAGGGATAACGAGATGCTAAGGGAGCTCGTGTCTCATTTTCAAATGGAACGAATGGATCTACCCCCAGTCACAGACGATTGGGTTGTTCAAGCTTTCACTCAAGGTTTGAACGAATGAAGTTCGACGGTTTCACGGCAGTTGAAGCATAACCTGATCGAGTACCCAACTATCACTTGGGCCGAAGTACACAATCGGTACCAATCAAAAATTAGAGTCGAAGATGATCAGTTAGGGTCTGAGCCCGCTGCTCGAAGGGATATCAATCGAGGACAAGGTCCGATCAGGGATTGATACCGACCGTATAACAAAAACCAAAGAATCAATGAGTCGAGATGTAACCACGGACAAAGCAACAAAAGAAGTCTTCGAGGTCAAGGGTCTCGGGGGCTTATAAACAGAAGTGGGTTCGACGGGCCTACCAGATATAAGGAAGCATCTCGGCTATCGGAGTATAACTTCAGCGTTGATGCATCCGCCATCGTGTCGGCTATCGGATGCATCAAAGACACTAAATGGTCTCGACCCATGCAGAATGATCCTGCCCAAAGGAATCCCAATCAAATGTGTGAGTATCATGGCACCCATGGCCACATAACGGAATATTGCAGGCAATTAAGAGATGAGGTAGCCCGGTTATTCAATAAAGGGCACCTTCGAGAATTTTTAAGCGACAGGGTGAAGAACCATTTCAAAAACAGGGATTTCGGCAACCAAAACGAACAAGAAGAACCATAGCACATCATCCATATGATCATCAGCGGCGTCGATACCCCTCAAGGGTCGGTGCTTAAATGTACTAAGACATAGATTATGAGAGAAAAACGATCTCGAACTCAGGATTACGCACACATATGAACTTTGTCCTTCAATGATGATGATGCAGAAGGATTCATACAACCTCATAACGATGCACTAGTAATATCCGTACTTATGAATAAAACTAAAGTTAAGTGTGTGTTAATTGATTCAGGTAGCTCGGCCAACATCATTAGATCGAAGGTTGTAAAAAAGCTCGGTATACAGGACCGGGCCATACCCACAACCCTGGTTCTAAACGGATTCAATAT